>PVKP010002303.1:0-126119 GCA_004027715.1 Plecturocebus donacophilus
AAAAAAAAAAGAAAAATACCATAGTTGTTGGACAGTAAGATAATAACTCATTTAATGAAAATTTTGAAAACACTCCATATTTTTATCCAAAGTTAATTGTCACTTTCTCAGGGAAGCTTTCTTTGATACCAAATCTAAGCCCAACTCATGCTATGACTTCTGTTTTATACTCTCATTGTATCCTGTATTTCTCTTTTATAGTATTTTCAGTAAGAATTAGTTAAATTTAAAAATACAATTGATTTGTTTAATGTCACTATTTCTGATAGGAAACTTGTTTTTCTTGTTCTCATAGTATTTTCACACTCCAGTAAAATTCCTGGATCACTATAGCTCCTTGGTTTATATTTTTGAATTAATCAATCACTTAAAATGCCATCAGCTGCAAGGAAGAAAAAAATCTGAAGGAAATTGATTAAACCTATAGGGGAATGAGTAATTTTATAGAATAAGAAACCCATGTTGAGTAACCCTAATTCAAAAATCTGAAATCCAGGATGTTCTAAAATCAGAAACTTTTTGAGCCCTGACATGATGCCATAGGAGGAAAATTCTACACTTGACCTCATTTGATGGGTCACAGTCAAGATGTAGTCAAAACTTTGTTTCATGCCCAAAATTCTTTAAAATATTGCATAAAATTACCTTCAGGCTAATGTATATTAGGTATAGATGAAACATAAATGAATTTAGTATTTAAACTTGGGTCCTATCCTGAAGATATCTCATCATGTATGTGCAGATATTCCAAAATCTAAAAAAAAATATTGAAATCTGGAACACTTCTGGTCTCAAGCATTACAAATAAAGGATACTCTGTATAAGGTCCCTTCAGGCACTGTGTGTTGGGACTCCCACCTCCCTTCCTACGAATTGTCTTGTTCTTTTTTCCATTCTTTGTTGGTTTAGCTTCAGGATTATAGTAATGTAGTCACAGTTATTTCAGAGATGACAATGTCTAGAGGCAGAAAGGTGCTATCTCTTCAATGTTTCTCTTAGGAGTAAGAAATATTTCCCCAAAGCTCTTAGTGGTTTTCTTCTCGTCTCATTGGCTAGAACTGGAACATTTGCCCACATATTGACTTTGATAAGTCAAATTTTGATCAATCATTTTTAATAACTGATTAAATTTTAAATAAATTATTTTGAGAAATCATTGTTGGCTTTGATAGATCAGATTTTGCTTCTGGTAGAAAAATGGCTACCAATTCTGGTAAGGGAGGAATAGTGGTATGGATAGGTCAGGGGATCTTGATATTTGTTGTCCATTCATGCCCTGCATGACTGGTGGGAGTTTTTAGAATTTTAAGTTAAGTAGAGTAGAGCTAAAGTAAAGTTGATAAAACCCCAGGGGATCGTTCTATGGATCTAGATCACAAATAAAAAATTTAACAGAAGGTTTTCGGGGTTTACAAAACAGTATTTCATTTTATATGGAGTTCAAATAAATTAAGGTTTGATGATTCTATTAAACTCTCTTTTAGAAAAACTTCAGAGACTACAATGTAGCAATTATTGTCACAAGTAATTAACAAAAAAACAGTGGGAAAGCCCACTGATCCACTCTTGAGAATTATTTTAAGTGTGGTTAGTGAGGAAGTGCCCTACAGAAAGGGCTTCAGGTAATTGAGTTAAAAATCCGCTCTGTGATCTATTTACTCTAGTAAACTACACCCTTATTCTAGAGTGGGTTAAATGAGTGGAGTCCACAACTGTTGTGTGCTGATCATGGAGTGAAGCTATTGGTGTGATATTTGGAGATGATATGGGCTGAATCATACCCCCCACCCTCACCAAGATTCATATGTTGAAACCCCAACCCCTATATCTCAGAATGTGATTTTATTTAGAGATAAGGTCTTTAAAATAACTTAAATTAAGATGTGGTCATTTTAGTTAGCCTTATGACTGATGTCCTTATATGAAGAGGAAATTAAGCTACAGATATACTAGGACGAAAGACCACGTGAAGCCACAGGGAGATGACTATCTGTAAGCCAAGGAGAGAGGCTTCAGAAGAAACCAACCCTGCCAACACCTTGATCTTAGGTCTGTAGCCTCCAGAATTGTGACAAAATACATTTCTGTTTTTTAAGCCACCCAGTTGGTGGCATTTTGCTATGGCAACCAGAGTAAACTAATACAAATCTGCAGGATTCAATGGCAATTTCAACAGGGAGAAATGTTGCATTTCTTAAATGACATTACTCAAAGCTTCTAGATTGTGGTAACCCATCAGTGAGAGACAATGTAACGTAGTGATAAACTATGAAAGGCTCTATGGACCACGGACAATTAATATTTGGGCGTAATAGGGTTAGTTAGGTGGAAAGTACTGGCTTCTTTAGACTATATTACATGAGAGGCCATAGGTAACATGAATTTTATTCCCTAAATTCACTTGAGGCAGCCACAGGGGAGGAAAGTCAAGTATTGGGTAAGGAGGTAGAGATAATAAAGAGTCTTTTAACTATAAATGTCTCTAACTAATCATTCATTCATCAAAAAGATATTAATTATAACTATTATATGCTAGGTACTATATGAGACATGGAGAATATAATAGTAAACAAAATGAGTATTTTTTTTTTAGGATATACAATCTAGTAGAAATACAGACAAGTAAGCAGATAATGTAACAGTGTTATATGTACATCATGGGGCACTTACCTCAGTATCTTTTTTTTTTTTTTTGTAGAGAACAGAATGTAGATAACTGACTACAGTGTCTCAGGTTCCAAGTTGGTGTTTTGGTTTGGGTTTGTCAGCTTTTGTAAGGGCTGAAATGGTTGAAATCCTGCCTGTTTTCTGTCAGCGTTTCCTTAAAGACAAGACAAGACTTAATGACAAGATCAAGTATTGCCCTGAATTAGAAGCAATACCCAGTCCTCATGAGTCCACGAATAATCAGGGAAAGGTGGGTCATTAAGCAGTAGAAGGAATTCTGGGCATTTGGCATTCAGTAGTCTGCAGAGTACAAACTAGGCGACAGGTATATGCCCCGCTGTCTGGTCAGGAGCTGCCAATAGGGCAGTCTGACTACAGGTATTAGGCATAAGCAAGCAGTTAGTTTCGAAGTGGAATATTAGAAAACTTATTTGAGAATCCCAATTACAGGGGTTGAAGTCAAGGTTCAAAAGAAATAGGAGATGAATGGTATTGGGAAGTGACTTAAGACAGTTACTTAGGGTTGAGAGTCAAGAGGCTCTGAAGTAAATTAGTCCAGGTGTTTGTATACGTTGATGGACATCCCAATCTCCTGGGGAGATTGTCAACGTACTTGTGCCTGGACCTCATCCTCAGATATTCTGATCCAGCTGTTTTATGGCTAAACCTGGACATTTATGTCCTTAAATAAATCAGCATGGGATTATTATATGTGCCCAAGATTTTAAATTGCTGGATTACAATAACAGAGGGCAAAAAGCAAACAAGCATGTGCATGTGTGTACATGTGTGTCTATGTGTTGGGGGAGGAATAAGATGAGCAGCAGGAAGATCTTTGTTGGGTAGAATAACCTCAGTAGAGGCTTCTCTGCTGAAGAGGGGAATAAGTTTTGCATGATCAAGGGAAACTAAAGAGGATTTCAAACTGTACTAAGTATCTGCATGCAGAAAATTTGGCTGCAGGGTTTCTTAGGGAAGTCAAAGGAAATACTAATTGTATCTCCATAGCAACAGGCTGCCTAGTTCTGCTTCTGCCTCTCCACTTTCTTACACTTGTCCTCAACATTCAAGTCCTTATGTATCTTCTGTACAGACAGACATAAGCCTCATCATGAAATAATAACTATGCTTTCCTTTCTATTATCTAGTATTAAAATCTATGTAGAGTGCCTTTTAGGTTTTAAATTCAAATCTGTTCTCTAAACAAGAGGTAACTAAATCAGACACATTAAATCTACCGCTGGCCTGTAATCCCAGCACTTTGGAAGGCCAAGGTGGGCAGATTGCTTGAGCCCAGGAGTTCAAGATCAGCCTGTTCAATGTGGCAAAACCCCATTTCTTCAAAAAGAAATTAGCTGGGCATGATGGTGTGCACCTGTAGTCCTAGCTATTTGGGAGACTGAGGTGGGAGGATTGCTTGAACCTGGGAGGTGGAGGCTGCAGTGAGCAGAGATCGCACCACTGCACTCCAGCCTGGGCAATAGAGCCAGACTGTCTAAAAGAAAAATTAAAAAATTAAAAACAAAAATAAATCTACCTCTGGTGGCAGAGTCTTACAAAAATCCCCTTGCCCCTGAATGTTAAAGATGTTGTAGGGTGTGGTAGGCTATAAAGATCCTCCCCCTGCCATGCCAAAACTAAAAAGGTATGTTTACTTCCTAGTCTGTAGAATCTGTGACTATTTCCTTATTGGCTAAACTATTAAAGTATACTTTACATTAAAGAATAAAATATTACCTTATATGGCCAAAGATGTGATTACATTAAGGATCTTGAGAGGATGATTTCATTCTTAGTTATACCCCAGGTGGGCCCTAAATGCTATCACAAAGGTCCTTATAGGAGAGAGGAAAAGGGAAATCAGATAGACACATGAAAGAGGGAGAGGTGTTATGGCCACAGAGGCAGAATAGAGTGAAGTAGCTTCAAGTTAAAGAATGCCAACAGCTATCAGAAGCTGGAAGAGACAAAGAATGGATTCTCCTCTCGAGCCTCACAGAGAATGTGTTCTTAATAATACCTTGATCTTGTACTTCTAACCTCCAGAACTGTGAGATAATAAATTCCTATCATCATAAGCCACCCAGTCTGAGGTAAACTAATACAGATTCTTGGTACCAGGAAGTGGGTGCTGTGGTAACAATACCTAAACATTTTAAAGTGGCTTTGGAATTGGACAATGGGTAAAGTCTGGAAGAATTACAAGGTGAGTGACAGAAAAATTCTAAATTTCTTTGAGCAGATTGTTAAAAGAAATACGAAACTAAAGGACACTGCTAATGAGTGCTCTGAGGGAACAGGCAGCACAGTAGAGAAAGCTTCTATTTTCTAAAATAATATATATATTTTCATGAACAGAATATTGATAGAAATGTGAATGTTAAAGGTACTGTTGGCAAGAACTCAAAAGGAAATGAGGAACATGTTGTTGGAAATAGAAGAAGTGGCTCCTGTTACCTAGTTGCAGAAAATTTGGCCAAACCGCATCCTACAGTTATATGAAAAGCAGAACTTGTAAGTGATAAACTTGGACATTTAGCTGAGGAGCTATCCATGCAAAGTATTGCAGGTGTGCCCTAGCTTTTTCTTGCTGCATAGAGTAAAACAAGAGGAAAGCGATAAATTGGTGAAAGAACAGTTAAGCAATAAGGAATCAGACATTCACGTGAGAAATTATCAGCCTTTACAGGTTGAAAACAATGCCAAAATTAGAAGATTCACTGTTGGGAAAGCACACTCTGGAGAGAAAGCCAAGGGTGTAGCTGGACACCTTTTAACTAAAGAGATTAGGCCTGTGACACATGGATCCACTCAATTATCTCAGTTAAAGCCAAGAATCAAAATGAGATTATCCAGGGAAGCTCTGGGGAGCATGTTGTTGTCTCATGTTGTGTATTCCTGTGAGATTCACGGAAGACCCATGGGTTTTCAAAAACATTATATTAGCAAAAATCTCTTTAGTTCAATTGAGAAAGACAAAGACAAGACAACAGGAAGAAATACTGTTGGACTCCAAAATTCTACATGCAAAAAAATTGGCTGGTAAAACTAATCAGCTAAAAATTCATGTTACCCTTCAAAGAAAAAGAATGACTCTGAGGTAGAGACATTAGTGCAGAGGCGTACACAGCCGTGAGTCATAAGGATTATTCTCATGACTGGAAACCTGAGGGAATGTATCCTGCTCAATTTTGAACTTACCTGGAACCAGTGACCATTTTATTTTGACATTTTCTCCTTTCTGAAATGAAAATGTCTATAACTGTCTGCTCCACCATTGCATTTTGAAAGAAGATAACTTATTTTCTAGTTTCATAGGCAGACAGAAAGAGAATTTTGCCCCGGGATAAATCATATCTAGACCCTCACCCATACCTGATACAGATGATGATTGTCTTGTCTATTCAGACTGCTATAACAAATTACCAAAAACCTGGATGGCTTAAAAGCAACATGAATTTCTTTTCTTACAGTTCTAGAAGCTAGAAGGTTTAAGACTGTGGTGGCAGCAGATTTGGAGTCTGGTGAGGGCTTAGTCTCTAATTCACAGATGGTGTCTTCTTGCTGTGTCTTCACATGGTGGAAGGAGGCGAGGCAGTTTTCTGGGTCCTCTTGTGTAATCCCGTTCAGGAGGGCAGACCCTCATAACCCAATCACCTCCCAAAGGTCTCACCTTCTAATATCATCACCTTGGTGATTAGAATTTAACATATGAATTTAGGGAAGACACAAACATTCAGACCATAGCAATGATATTTGAGACTTTTGAACTAATAATATGTAGATGGGATTTTTGGACTTGAATAGATGCTTAAATCTATTGAGACTTTTTGTAATGTTGGAATTAGGTGGATACGTTTCACATGTGGGACAGATGTGAATCTTTGGGGCAAAAGGGCATAGTTGTGATAAGCTAAAAAAATGGCAAAAGGGCATTATATTTTATGGTGAAAGATGTGATAAAGTTAAGAACCTTGAGAGGAGGAGCTTATCCTGGATTATTTAGGTCAATCCTCAATGCTATCACAAGTGTCCCTATAAGAGAGAGGCAGAGGGAGCTCAGATACAGACACTCAGAAGAAGAGGAGGTGATATGATCACAGAAGAAGGGATTGCAGTGATGTAGCTGTAAGTCTGCAAATGCCAACAGCCACCAGAAGCTGGAAGAGGCAAAGAATGGCATCTCCCCTAGGGCATCAGCAGAAAATGCTTCCTTACCAACACCTTAATTTTGCCCTCCAGAACTATGAAAGAATGAACCTCTATAGTTTTAAACCAACCAGTATGGTAATTTCTTACAGCAGCCCAAGGAAACTAGTACACCAGACAAATAATAAACAGATTAATTAATCGGTTTAATTAATTAAGATTAATTTTTATTGGAGTGTAGAAAACACATACATAAGAAGAAGAGACTCATGCTCACAACACATTTCCTCCCTCTAACAAACACCCTTTAGTTGCAGGACCATCAGGTTTGCATGCCCATTGCACAGTAACATACCAACAAACTGAGACAGCAGGGTTTGCAGCAAAGAAAGCATTAAATGATCACAGGGTAGTTGAACAAGGATTTGAGAGGGTCTCTCAAATACATCTCCCTTAGGAGTTTTGGGCTGGAGCTTTTAAGAGGATTATGGAGGAAAAAGGGATGGAAAATTGGGATCATAGATCAGTCAGGATAAGGTGATGAACTCATCAGGATGTGGAAACCATATTATCCAGTGAGTCAGCACGTCATGAGGTCCTTTAGACCGGCTGACATCAGTGGTTTCATCAGTATGCAGGGCCTGAAAGAATCTCTCAAATGGAAAACTTAATGTTTCACAATGCTTAAGATGTTATCTATAGACTAGTTAAGGAGAACCATAATCCTGGGACAGGGTCTAATATGATTCTGAAGTAATAGGCAGCAAATGACTATAAGGAAGTGGGTCAGAAAGCAGCTGATCTAATGATTAATGCTAAACGTGCTGCCAGCTTGGTTTATTTTTTTCTCCTCCTCTCTTCTTTCCTGATTAATTTTATAAAGTTTATAAGGATAGTTTCACTTTCCTGATATTTTGCTGAGTGGAAACTGATGAGTACATTACCACTGGGTATTGGTCATAAGAAGAAAAACAATTGCCTACAAAGTACAATAATATACTCTTGAATATCAAATGTTTATTTTCTTTCTCTTCTCAGGCAATGATATCAAGGGAGAATCTGCAGAAACACCTTTATTAAAATTTAATACCATGCTCCTGGACCTTAGAAAGAACAAAAGTGGGATACAGCCATACATGAAATATTTCCAAGATTTCTAGCTATTTCTCCTTGATAGAGGCATTGTCCCTTTATGAGTACCTATTTCCTCATATTAAAATGAGGATGGTGAACTCGTCTCATGGAGTGGCTGGAAGATGTGTGTTAGGACAGAGGTGACACACAACAGACACTAAAAAATTATCATTGCCCCATCATCAACTGGAGGAGCTCATAGCTCATCTGCTTTTGCTTTGACTTCCAGGAGGCTCAGAAATAAATGTAATTTTTATCAGATTAACTCATTAGGCTGAGTGATTAGCATATGATGGTTTCTTTTTAATTCATATTTTAAATTTATATCAATTTTATCAACATTCTTGTATATTTTCCTCATTATAAACTGCTTTCTGGAGACAGGTTAGGTAGGCATAGTTAATGAATGGTCAATTATGTTTGTTTATATTGTCTATGAAGATAATTGTCTTATATGGCCTATCTTGTGTGTGTTTTGTTGGAAAGTGATGGGGGCTCAAAAAAGTTGGCATGCAGAAGTGCCTGGCTCCTTTAAGTTTGTCTCACATCCAGGGAAATTATTTCCACCTTGGGAAATAATGAACCTTTAAAATGAACCTACTGAGAAATAAAGTGAGGCCAAACCCTGTCTATACATAGGAGAGAAAACTCTGCCAGGGAACTACAGAGCTCCTTGAGGGCACACAATATTCAGAATAAGTAACAGAAATGTGTGAGAGACATAAGTCAAGTCTGTATGCTACATAACAGCTAGCTGAGTAGAAATTGACGTTAAAATTTCAAAAATTGCATGGAATAGCCAGATGGGAGAACAGTACGCTATATATTCAAAATAGGATTTATAGTAGTGTATCTAAATGTGTTTACAATACCCCCAAACCAATCATATTTAAACTGACCATATGTTGTAGTTTGTGCATATAAATTCAAATTAACTTAAAGAAATTATGTCACGTCTCTCAAGTATGTGACTTTGAGGTAAGCCTGAAGATTTAGTGACAGCACCATGCTTAGAAATCAACATGGACCACAACATTGATTGCAATAAGTAATACAGCAATATAACTTTTTAATACAATTTTCTAAGCAGTACACTTTTTAGATACCAATGCATAATAGGCAAAATGATCCAAGCACAATTATTTTTATAGTTTGATGACCATCACTGAGGAGGAGATGGCTTAAATGCATCAGTGACTTCCTTCTTTTTTTAACCTCACATGACTTTGTCTCTGTGCTTGTATAGAAAGAAAGAGAAAGAACTCTGGTATCTCTTCCTCTTTAGCATGGGGAGAAATGCCAGATATAGGTGATGGGGAGGAAGGCAGCAAATCACACTGCCATGTGTGTACCTATGCAACAATCTTGCATGTTCTTCACATGTCCCAAAACCTAAAATGAAATAAAAATAAATAAATGAATAAATAAAATAAAAAAAATAAAAGAACACCAGTCCTATTGGATTAGGGCCTCACCTTCATGATCTTATTTAATCTAAATTACTTTTTAAAATATATTATATCTTCAAATATAGTCATTCTGTGGGTTGTGGCTTCAACATATGAATTTAGAGGGAACACAATTTGGCCTGTAGCACTGTCCAAGGGGAGAGTCTAGTGATTCAAGAACTTTAAGTCCTGAAAGGAGCTGCCCTGAAGTGTCGATACTGTTGGTGTCTGACACCCACATGCAAGTGATATCATATCAAGCTTCCATTGCTTGAAGATCTCCTCGGCCTCCTGAGTCAACCATCATCTCTTCCAGTAGGCAGTACGTACACTGGCCTTTTTGCATGAGTGTTTTGTTGTTGTTGTTGTTTTTGAGATAGAATCTCGCTCTGCCACTCAGGCTGGAGTGCAGTGGCACAATCTCAGCTCACTGCAACTGCCCGTCTCCTAGGTTCAGGTGATTCTCCTGTCTTAGCCTCCCGAGTAGCTGAAATTATACACCTGCATCACCATGCCAGGCTAATTTTTGTATTTTTAGTAGAGATGGGGTTTTGCTGTGTTGGCCGGGCTAATCTCAAATTCCTGATCTCATGTAATCCACCCACCTCAGCCTCCCAAAGTGCTGGAATTACAGGCGTGAGCCACAACATCTGACCATTTTTGCATGAGTGTTTGATCTATGCTCTGGGAAGAAATATTTGCAGGTAAAAGCTGATTGGCACTAAACTCTAAGTCGAGTTGGTCCAACCACCAGCCCATGGGCCACACACAGCCCAGGACAGCTTTCAACAGGGTCCAACACAAATTCATAAACTTTCTTAAAACATTATGAGTTTTTTTGCAATTTTTTTTTTTAGCTCATCAGTTATTGTTAGTGTTAGTGTACGTTGTGTGTGTTCTAAGACAATTCTTCTTCCAATGTGACTCAGGAAAGCCAAAAGATTGGATGCTCCTGCCCTAAATCTTGTGTTTTGTTCATTGCTGTATCCCCAGCCTCACCTAGTGGCGGGCATATTGTCAGTCCTTGTCAAGGATTTATGAAGTGAATGATCTCATGCAGCAACACCAGATTGTACTCTTACACTTTGCAAATTGGGGCAGGCAGCACTCTGAAGGGTTGCCATATGTGCTGGGGTTAGAAGACATGGGTTAAACATACAGATCTCAGGGAAGCACAAATTTTACTTGATTACAAATCATTTAAAGTATGATGTAAGCTAAACTTTGGTCTGTTGCATAAAAGAAAGCAAAGTTCTCATAACTGTCAAGGCTAAGGTGGTTTCTTTGTGTACCATTCTCCCTCAGCTTCCCTGAGGATCTAGGTCAACTCTGTGTTCTCACTCTTGCACTGGGTGCTTAGAGATACCAAATAGAAAACACAGAAGATATTTACATTTATCCACAGATCCATAAAGAAAAATGTGTGTTCTAAGTTCAAGGATGATAACCACCATAAGATTATATAGAGATTGTTTCCACTGCTTTTTTTAAAGCAAAACTATGAGAATTAGGCAATGTACAGAAACCATACAAATGCAGCTTTACAGAGACAATAAAGTACAAAATTCAAAGTTTCTTCTTCATAAAGGAGATTAGGTAAAGTGCTGCTTAATGTTTCATAAAATTAGTCACAGATGGTAGGACCTCCTAAGGTCTACTGGGTCAGCTCTACTGACCCCGTACTGACGTTTTTAAAAAATATATCTCTGACTATGGAGGGCTAACGTGTCACTTGCTCTGAATTCTGTTCCAATGGTTAAGTACTCCTGCTAATGCTAATAGATATATTCCACATTGATCCTCTGGTACTCAGAACATTTCCTTTTTATTATGCCACCTCAATGGATTTTGGCAAATTTCTGACTAAAAGTTATTCCTCCAGAATAACCTATGTAAAACACAGTTGGATTCTCCTTCTTCCACCAGATAGATTGACTCATTTTAGAAATTTACTGTGGAGTTCTATGTTTTTAAAAGCATTCAGACTGAATGTGATTTATAGCTATCATTCAGACTTCATCATTTGCTGTAGTGATTTTATAAGTGTTCTACTACATCGGAAGAACTTTACCTATTTTCACAACATCAACATGGTTATGATTCTTAATTATAGGCCATGAAGTCTCTTGAAGACACACTTGGGTGGTGTTACTTATATTTACGTGTATTTTGTCTTCCTCCAGAAAGTGACTTTAAGCAGCTCCCTTTCTTTCTAACTATTCTTGATTTTCATGCATTTTATGTTTTATAAAATGAACTCATACTTTTGAATCAGTTTCAAAATCTTTTCAATTTGCCCTCTTTCTGTTTTTGGTCGTGCTTACTTTGGATTTGACTTCTAGTTGTCCTTGTTATACATAAAAATCAAGGACATTTTAGTACTGATGCTTACTAAATTTATTATGCCTTCAAGAATACCTTGATACTTTGTCTCAAATATATCCATAAACAAATAACCTTAAATCCAGTACATGTGCATTTATCCAAACTACCTCACCGCTATCTGACTTACATGCACAGCAGCAATGAATGGGAACTATGTCTGTGTCATTCAAAATTATATCAAGAAAAAAATTGAGGTGATCTATGACTTTTTAAAGCTGAGTAGCTTTGTTGAAATGCAGAATACAATTGAGAAACATGACTTTATAAGTCATGGAAAGCACTATCTGACTCAATTAAAAAGATAAAAGGAAAGAAAAGAAAAATTAGAAAGAAATTATCATCTGTGATGAGATAGGTAATTTATGATATAAGGAATGCTTTCAAAATAATTATTGGCCAGGCACAGTGGCTGGCGTCTGTAATCCCAGCACTTAGGGAGGCCAAGGCGGGCGTATCACGAGGTCAGGAGTTCTAGACAATCCTGGCCAACATGGTGAAACCCCATCTCTGCTAAAAACACAAAAATTAGCCGGGTGCAGTGGCGTACCCCTGTAGTCTCAGCTACTCAGGAGTCTGAGGCAGGAGAATCATTTGAACCTGGGAGATGGAAGTTGCAGTGAGCCGAAATTACAGCACTGTACTCTAGCCTGGGTGACCCAGAATCCATCTCAAAAAAATAAATAAATAAAATAAGTATTGGTATAGAAAGAAGATGTCAAATACTTATAAAAAGATCGCTCTCCATTTACAATCCAAAAAGGCATTCATTTACATAAGCAGATTGTGGATAAAATGTGTAAAATACCAGGAGTAAATCCAAGTGACTTTTTAACACAATGAACAAAGCTACGTAAATCAGTCTCAAACTACAATTTTTCTTCAGAAATCTCCAAAAGCAAACTGTGTAAAATATCTTAAATGGTCCTGAGAGCAGTTTAAAAGATCAAGGATGTATTAGCATACATGAAGAGAATTCTGTAATCATTTTAAGGAAACATAACTGGCAACTAGACCTATTAACTTGTTCGTGTGTTCATGGCGTTAAAAATGTATTTCTAAATTTTGTTTTTAAAATCACTAAGGACCTAAGAAACTGAAACGATGCCAGTGTGCATAGCTGGTTTATTGGCATAAACGTATCATCATTTTGGTATTTAAAACTCAATTAAACTGTCTTAAAAATTGACAGTCCAAGAGAAAGAAAAAATTGTAGAAAGGGTCTGAAGCAACCATTCAAAGAGAAAACCCAAAACAGACACAAAGTGTTTCACTAATAATCAGGAAACTGCAAATTAAATCAATATTAAAATATCATTTTATATCTATCAGTTTTGTTAAATAAAAACAGGAAATTTCACCAATAATCAGGAAAATGCAAATTAAACTAACATTAAAGTACTATTTTTACATCTATCAGTTTTGTTAAATAAAAAACGAGTGTTAGCAAGGTTAACAACTTTCTTACAACCCTGGTAAGAGTATAAATTAATAAGCTTTATTGGAAAGAACTTAACAAAATCTAGTGATATGAAAAAGATATATATCCCATTACCCAACAGGAACTGCACTCCTAAATTTAAGAGGTTCACAAAAAAGCAAGTACAAAAATGTTCAATGCGGAAATAGTTATACTAGTAAAAAAAACAGAAAAAAATAATATACTTGTAAGAAAATTCCACACAGCAGCCAAAATGAGCCACATATGAATTTTAAAGTATGAAAATATCATATATGTTGTTAGTGAATCAATGTACCTAATATAAAATCATGCACAAAAGTAATAAACACTAAATATAGGACAACATCACCTTGGGGTGCAGTAGAAAGAAAATGTGATAGTGGAAAGACGCATGAAGGGTTTTGTCTGTTTATTAAATGGATTATTTCTTAAACTGGGTGGCTGGGTACCTTGGAGTTTAACATATTATTCTGTACACTTGTGTGTGTATATATATGAAGTAATCCATAAGGATCAGTAAAAGCTAATGCTTGATTAAACTGACATTAGGATTAATTTGATAAAACTGAGTCAAAACATTACATCTGTTTACATATTTCCATTAAAGTGCCAATCCTGTCACCATATGTGACTTGATGTCCTTGTTTTTTTGGTTTTATCTTTTCTTAGAAATTAATGCTTCAGGAGAACTCTTTAATTCAAACTTTAAAAATACAATAAAATAAAATGAGTAATTGAGAAGACCTAAGTCCCACATGCATTGAGCTTTCTTCAGCAATTATCTTTATGGTATTTAAACACAAATAAACACAAGCACACCTTGACCATCAACCTCTTCTCTCCATAGAATGATAAACTTTCTCTGGCTTGGGGCTGACTCGTTGTCTTAGATGTGGTTCTGTATCATCTTTTGCTTTCGGCATATTTCTTTTTTACTCTTTGCTTGTAAAGATCACACACAACAATTGCATTTACTAAGAGTCTGGTTATAAATGTTTAATAGCTGTCTATTCTAACTGAAAGTCAATCCATGCCCCTCTTGCTTGTTACTCAATTATATTTCTATCTTTGTGCAGATATATAGGCACAAAGACAAAAGATGCCTAGCAGAAGAGAATTGCAAATTCAGATATCACAGGTAAATAAATAAATGATGCAGGCAAGAGGTAAGGGAAAAAAAATGAAGAGTTTATGTCTCTTCTTTTGGCACAGACACTAGTCAAGTCCAGGCCCTTTCTGGAAAGTAAGAAATGTAGATTCTGTATTGCTAAATACTCCAGTTGCTCAAAGATGCAAGGAATTCAGATCTGTATGTGAAGCTGGCAACAAACTTTACATATAATTTTAGCCTTCTTTGGGTCAAACCAAACAGATCTGCAGCCATAATTAGCCCCTGGGCTGCCAGTTGGAGACTTCTGCTCTACATACTATGGAATCTGCTGATGAAGAGAAAACTCTTCGCTGTAAAAAGAGGAGTGGGAATAATTCCAACCAGCAAAATACCCTATTTGCCTAAACAAAGTGTGGGGCAACTCATCAGTTCCATAGAGGGTACACATGGGGAGAGTACCTACAGATGCCATTTGGAAGGCAGCTCCAGGAAGCCATCCGATCCTCTGCCCCACGGTTGTGCTGTCTGCATGATCCTTGTTACCCACTGGAAGTGTGCAGTAGGAGTCAGGACGGCCCTTCATAAGAGGGACAGAGAAGCCGTTCTGGGTAAGTACTGCTCTAGGTGACTCTGGCACTTCTGTCATTAAATAAGCCTCTATTTTTGTTGCTTTTGTTTTTATTTCTTGTTTATTTTTGAGTATTTAGAGATGTTCTTCATGGTTCCTAAAAAAACTTTAGAAACAACCTAAATGTGCCAAAGTAGTAAAGTAGTTAAACTATGTTACATACGTCAAATAGAATTTTATGCAGGCCTTAATATAAGTTACTATGAAATCTATATTCAAGGGAGAAGGTGTTGAAAGTGTGTTAAAATAATTAAATAAGAGATCATTAGACTGAGGTGACCCTTATGCCTAGGTTTCTATGTAAGCAAACTGAAACATAACTCGGAATTTAAAAGAAAGTTAAACTCAAACTCAGCTGATTATAGGCAGCCAACTAGATATTAGATGTATTGTCTTGAATTTCCCAGAAAGTACTACTTCGGAGGACCATTATCCTTATTTTATAAACGAAGAAACAAGATCAGAGAAGTCAAATAACTTGCCCAAGGACAAACAGCTAATATATGGCAGAAACAAGATTCAATCCAAGCTCTATCTGATTTCAAAACTCAAACATTTTTTATTGTATCAGTCTTCCTTAACTGGAATCTGTTGAAAATCTGCTCTAGATTAGGAAATCTAATTTTATCTATTCAGAACTCACATGTAAGACTGATTTCTGAACCCTGCTTTGCAGGTCTGACAATATTTTGGACAGTGTAACATGTGGAGTTGTTTTTCCCTAAGTGCCATGATTTGGTGAACAGCCAACAAAAATTAGATGCCTGTCTCACTCACTGCTTTAAGCAATAGCTCCCCAAATGAATGTTCTTGAAATATCCCTGCCTTTTCTGTTTCGCCTTTTTGAAGATGTGTTAGCAGGACACAACACTTCACCATTTGTATTTGATTACAAACCAAAGAAAACGACAGTCAATTCAGTTTGAGAATAATATTTTTAAAGCCAAGCAAATAATAATTTTAAAGCCAAGGAAGCTAGTCTGCTTAGCTCTGCCTGGTGTTTTTCCTTTCCTTTTTCTTAGTTTTTTTCTTTTTCTTCTTTTTACAGGAAGTTAATATGTTAATACCTCTGGCAGAATAGACAAAAAATCCCTACAACTAAAATCTAGGTTCAAAATCATTATGAAACACAGATGTGGTTATATTTCCCAGAGCCTGGTTCTGGTTGTAATGTTCCACTCCCCTCCAGAGAGATAGCAGAAAAATGCATATTTGACCAAAAGAAAAAAAAAATTCCTCGGTTATCTTAAGTGGTTATAAACAACAGCTTTTTTAAAAAAAATCTAAAAACTACTGTAGTAGTATTGAAATTATTTTTATGTAGTCATAGATATACTACACAAGAGTCTAGTGGTTTGAACTCATCTCTTGATTCCAAAGACAACAGCACTAGCATATCTAAACTATGTGAGGCACACACTTGCTTTAATATGTTAAAGGGCGATTATATAAGGGTCTATAAAAGTGACTTCTGGATTAGTTATGCAATGAAATGGGCTTGAAATAAGGATCCTAGAACCTCAATGAGATGATGAGTTCCCCAAGTCTTGCCCAAGTGCTTTGTTGGCAAATATAGTGATAAAAATGACAAGAATGTATTTGACAATTATTTTTCATCCAGTACTTCAAAAATCAAACTTCATGTTCCCATGATTGGCAGATCACAACTGCTAGTCGTTCCCAGCCCCTTGCTAGATAAAAGTGTGATAGCAGATTTTTAACACTGAGAGATTTGACATAAATAGAGCTCATTACCAGCTAAGAAGAATGAAAAGTTATTTGTCCAGCATATCTGAGACCTGACTTCCTTCAGCGTATGATTAAAGCAGAATCCGTACAGCCCCAGTATCTTGTGGATGCATTGCATCACTGGTATTTCTTTCTCATTATGTTGATTAACAGATTTTCCAATGTTAATCAATGTAAAGCAGTAATTACTCTTCAAATAATACAAAGGCTTGAGGGCTCTATGATGAATTTTTATGATCCTCAAAATTCTGTCTGAAGTTTTGGGATTAGGCTTTTGCAACATCACCAAAGAATGCATACATTCAGATTATCACACCGTGAATAATAGTAAACCATGATTCAAGTAATATTACTGGAAATCTCTCACAAATTCTTCAAGAATAAGTCTCCTGTTTAGATGGTTCTGGAGTTGAGACTCCTAGATCAATGATCTCCTAGTTTAATAAGTCATTGGATATTTGGTATTCCTAAGTGCCAGGAAATTACAAGCACTTAAATCTTGGCTCCCCAATTTGGGGGATTTAGACATTTCAAAACATGCCCTAACATCAAAACCAAGGCTCATTTTTCCCAGATAATTACAACCTGTGCAGATTTTGTTACCATCTTAATCCAACAACAATTACTGCGGTGCCATTTCTTCAGCTGGTTAGTCACAGATTATTTCATACTATTGCTTCACACTTCACATAGATGACCTCAGTTTTCCTGAGTTTGCAGCTGCTTGAGGGTCAACTCTTTTGACTTATATTCTTTTGTATCACTTTCTCACCAAACACAATTCTAATTTTACAGCATTTATTTATTGAATAGTTATTAAAATTCATCTTCTGTGGTGGCCAAAACAGAAACGCTAAATTCCCATCCCAGACTCCTTTTTCCTCACCTGAAAAAATCAGGAAATGTGTCATAGGATTTTGAAAGAAACATTTTTCTATTGCCTCTAAACTGGCCTTAGAGTAGGGATTATTCCACTTTTTCTATTAAATGCTATTACATATTTTAAGCTTTGCCATTGCCGTTGTCATTTTGCTTTTTCACAAACCTTTAAAAATATGAAACCCATGCTTAGGTCACAGGATATACAAAAGCAGACCCCAGATTATATACGATTCTTTGGCCTTATTCCAGGGCCTGAGAGTTTGCTGATCCCTGCTCTGTGGCACACAGACAAAACAACATGTGCTCAGTACCCCTCAGTCAAAAGAACTACCAACACTGGGGTGCCAACTCACTTCTTCAGGGCTTGATTGGAGGAAGCAAAACCGATGCAGTTAACTAGCTAGCTAGCTATTATCATTTATTATCTGTCTAATCATCCATCCATCTGGCATCTATCTATCCTCTATCAATCAGTCCTATAGCTGTGAATTTATGTATCTATTATCAATCATGAATAACTGAGCAAACCCTTCAGTTGTCTGTCTATCCACCTACCTCTCATTTATAATCTATCTATTTACATCAATCTATCTATTTAAAGTCTCGGGCAGGGAGACGGAAAAGGGGGTCATCAGTGTCTTTGTCATTTACCTCATAGGGATGCTATATGAGTGTCTCAGATTATTTTGTGCATTTTCAAAAGTTTAAAGAGATTCCAGAAGAATCTCTCACAGAGAGTAGACGATGCCTTTGTATGGTACAAAAGGGCACTGTATCATATTGCCCATTTGGATAGCTGCATAGGTAGTGAACCAGTTGATCTATGCTGAGTCCGTAAAAACAGAAGAGGAGAATTTAGGGAAAAATAATAAAATTTCCACAGGCCAAGGGGACCTCATGGAATTCAGCTGTATTGGAGCTGTCATGTTGGCACCCCACCTAGTGTAGTATACTTCTGGAGGCAGGAGCTGAAGTAGACAAAGAGGTAGTGTGAAGGTCAGCTTTCCCATGGAGAATAAGCAGTCAGGGGCCTTGCAATGCCCCCCCGAGGGCTCACCCATGTGGCCATGAGAGCCATCATTCAGGTGACTGCTCCTCAGTGGGCATGACACCTGATCAGGGCCATTCAGAGAACGGAGGACTACTCAGAATGAGGACTACGACAGGCTTTAGGTAGGTCTAAGAATGTTCACTGCCACAAGCTGAATCACGTCCCCTCAAAATTCAGACATTGAAGCCCTAACCCACAGTGTGACAGTATTTGGAAAGGGCTTTTAGGAGGTAACTAAGGTGAAATGAAGTCACAAGGGTAGAATCCTAATCCGATAGGATTGGGGACTTATAAGAAGAGAAAGAGGTACCCGATCTCTCTCTCTCTCTCTCTCTCCATCCCCCCTCTCTCTCACTCTCTGTCTCTCTCCACATGAGCACAGGGAAAGGTCAGATAAGGACACAGAGAGAAATGGCCATCTGCAAGCCTGGAAGCGAGTCCTCACCAGAACCTGGCCATGCTGGCACTTTGCTTTCAGACCTGAAGCCTCCAGGACTGTGAGAAAATTCATTGCTGTTGTTTAAGCTACCCAGTCTAGGGCATTTGCTGTGGCAGCCTGAACTGACTAAGGCAACCCTCACCATTTTACCTTACTCTACCCCTCAACAGCATCAACACACAGAAAGAGCTACACTTTGGAGAAAAGGGTGGAAGATACATTTCAGAAGCATCCGCTGGCATATGTAAGTACTCCCGAGACAATCATTCCCTTGCTGAAACCTGTCCTGGAAACAAGGGAAGAGATGCAATTGAAATCAAGTCTGAGATGCATTTGTAAACTAGACTGAGTGTCGATAATGCTCTAAGATGTTGTTAAGGGAAAAGAAAAAGGATTTGGCTGAGCTGGGTTGAAAGCAGAGATGGGAAAAGAAATATCTATAGTCCACTGAGTAGAGCCTTACATATTTTCTTTATACTTTTCTTTCCTTTCTTCCTCCCTCCCTCTCTTCCTCCCTCCCTCCCTTCCTTTCTTCCTTTGTTCCTTCCTTCCTTCCTTTCTCCCTCCCTTCCTCCCTCCCTTCCTTCCTTCTTTCTTCCTTTTCTTTATTCCTTTCTTTCCTTATCTTCTGATAGATATATTGATAAACATTCAACTTCAAGTATTTTCATAGAATCTATTTGCCATTAGTGGGACCTAAAGTCTGCAATATCTCCTGGCTCCCAATTAGAGGACTGCTCATGGGCTTCTGGAATCCCCTTTTCCAAGGCTGAGAGGCATAAGTGCCAAGTATTTACATCTCCCAAGGGTGGCCCTTAATCAATGACTCCTAAGTATGGGAGCATGAAAATCTCAACCCCTTGACCTGGCTGGAAAGTACCCAGAGGCTGATCCACAGAGGCTGAGGATTGACCCCAGGACACAGACCTGAGAGTACTATTTCAGTTTAAGTAATGTATTAACCAAGTGCTCCCAGGAAAAACAAGTAAGGAGTAGGAAAGAGAGTAAGGGAAAGCAGGACAGGGAAGGGGAAAACCAAGCAAGAGGGTGATCTCAGAGAAAGTCTTCCAGAGGCTGACTTCAGCCTCCATGGATCAGCCTGTGAGTACTTTCCACCCAAGGGAAGGGCTTCGAGGTTTCATGTGCCCATACCTAGGAGTCATTAGTTAAGGGCCACCTTGGGGGATGTAAATACTCAGCACTTCTAGCTCTCAGCCCTGGAAAAGAGGATTCTAGGAGCCCATGAGCAGTCCTCCAGTGGGGAAACAAAAACTGTGAAAATGAAATCCAAAAGGATCTGGGCAGAGAATCAACATTATTTGCTGCACATATTCAGAGAATGTTAGAATGGAAGAGTCCTTGGAGGATGCTGTATCATGGCATGTCTTGATTAGTCATTAGTTGTCACACACACACACACACACACACACACACACACACACACACACACACATTCTCTCTCTCTCTCTCTCTCTACTAAAATTTATAAGTAATTTTTCCAAATAACTTGTTTAGAATGCAAGTTTATCCCTGTAATAATGTTACTGTTGCTGGCAATCCCATGTGCATTCTTGACTGAGAGAAAGAGCTGGAGGTACAACTGGAACTCAGAATGGCATGTTCCTCAGCGCTGCCTCATTTATGCTCCAGTTCACCCTATGATTCCATTACTGTGGTTCTGACAATATTTCTGGCAATTAGAAATAATTTAGAGCTTATAAGTTGTGGTTTTATAATTACTTTAGATTTTTTTTTAAAAAAAAAGATTATCTGTGAATAAATTTGGGTTTATTTCTAAATAGGCCTATAGAAAAGTATAATTCTGGCTCAAAATATATGCCAAAAGTCATTACTCTAGTAGAATCCAGCAGGCAGCCTAGTATAGAAGCGAGGCAGTTTATGCTAATGAATAAAAGTGTGCCATTAAATTGCCTGGAGTCAAATACTGCTTTTGCTACTAACGAAATGTTTTTCATTGGACAATCTGATTAACCTTTAAACCTAAATACCCTTATCTATAAATAGGAATAAAATTGAAACTTGCTTTATCAGGCTGTCGGAGATTAAAGCAGATAATATGTGTCAAGTGCTTAGGTACGATGCTAGTACACAGTAAGCACACTATAAATGTTCATTTTTGTTAAGAACATAGTTGCAGGAGTTGGAAATGTCTCTGCCTAATTCTGTCTCTCTGTCCTTGGGCAGATAGCTGAGCCTAAGTTTCTTTTTAATAAAGTGGATATGATATTTGCATGACTGGATTTCTATGGGGATTAAATGCAGTATATAAAATATCTAGCAAACTTGAAGTGTATAATAGATGTTAGTTTTCTGTCATTTTATTGTATACACAGATACTCTCCACAACGTGAAGGAGATGTTGTATAGCTTCAGCATGAATGCCTTCAGATTATCCTCTTTCACTGACTCTTTTGCATATACACAAATGGAAAACTAGCTTCCTCTTATGACTTTGGGAAGATGACCACAGGGACTGTTCAAGCTCCTCTAAGTTCTGATGTTGGAATATGCTCCCTTAAATTAAACTGAAATTTGCATCCACCTAATCTCAACCTTATTTGCTCCTGGAACAATATAAATTTGAGCTGTTCTTGAGTTAATTTAGTTAGCCAATAGAGTTGAAAATTTTCATTTCATAAATTAAGGATATACTCCCCAAGATTAAATGTTCCAAGATTCAGTAGCACATTAGGTGGAGTATTTTCTATGCCTTGATTATAGCAAGGCTTCAATGCAAAACACACCAAAGTATTCACAGGACAATCCAAACTGTTCTGTTCCCTTCAAAATGAATCTCTTGAGTCTGCTCCATAGCTCCTGGCATAGGCTGTTCCCCAGACCTCATTTTTGTGCTCAAAACAGAGTCTGGACTTCATTAGTGGAATTCACACAACATTGGGACTGGATAATCAGATACTTAAAAAAAATTGTTTCACTTGGGGTGAAGGTTGTTGCTTGCAGTAAACAGCATGAATAAAGTCTTTTGTTTTTCACCCTCAATTACATTCAGGGCTTAGAATAAAACATTACACTTGGGAACAAATTCAGTGTCTCTATTAGCATCGTACCAGCAGCCTCATAGAGAGTGGATGCCTTCTGTGTTCATGGCTTTGAGCAATGGTGTGACAGACAGGAGGATGAAGGTGTGTTCCCTGGTTCATAGCCAAGACAGGAAAACAAACTAAATGTCTATTGATAGATCCATGAATAAAGAAAATGTGGTATTACTTCCAAAGCCAAGTGCAGTGGCTTGTGCCTGTAATCCCAGCACTTTGGGAGGCCGAGGTAGGTGGATCACTTGAAGTTAGGAGTTGGAGACCAGCCCGGCCAAAATGACAAAACTCTGTCTCTACTAAAATTACAAAAACTTAGCCAGTTGTGGTAACACTCGCCTGTAATCCCAGCTACTTGGGTGGCTGAGGCAGGAGAATCGCTTGAACCAGGGAGGTGGAGTTTGCAGTGAGATGAGGTTGCGCCACTGCACTCCAGCCTGGGCAACAGAGTGAGACTGTCCCAAGAAAAGAAAATGTGGTGTATGCACCTCTACATGCAATGAATATTATTCAGCTTTTAAAAAAAAGAAAATTCTATAATATGTGTCAACAAAGATGATGAACCTTGAGGACATTATGTTAAGTAAAATAAGCCAGTCACAAAAAGATAAATACTGCCTGATTCACTTATCTGAGGTATCTAACAGAGTCAAACTCAGAGAATCAAAAAGTGAAATCATGGTTGCCAGGAGCTTGGGGTAGGGAAAAATGGAGAGTTGCTAATCAATAAGTATAAACTTTCAGTTTTCCAAAATGCATAAGCCCTAGATCTCTGCTAGATCTCTTATGTTGGATGCATAAGTCTTAGATCTCTGCCTAGAGCTACCAATACTTGTACACTTAAAATTTATTAAAAGAGTGGATCTCTGATACCCATGGTAAGTGTTCTTACCATGAAAAGGGAAAGAAGAAAGAAAGAGGGATGGGGGAGGAAGGGAGAGAGAGAGGAAAAAAGGCCAGAAAGAAGGCAGGAAGGAAGGAAGGAATACAAAGCAAGCTAGTTCTATTAAAGCTTCACTGAGAGACATCAGAGGTGGTTCCCTCAGGGACCCATGCTCTGAACCCACATGGCTTTCTTCTTTCAGACACATGGAGTGGTCTGACTTCCTTTCATTTATCCCTTCAACTCCTGTTTCAGACACTCACCAACACCTAAAGCTTTATCATACATCAAAAATAGTCACATTTGTTAATTCATTTTTTTCCCTTTCCCTAACATTGGACAATTGCTTTGTTTTCTACCTGTATAGTAAAAACCAGGAGAAGGTAAACCAGGAGGAAGTAAAAGGGTGACATCTTAAAATTCCAAGGTTTTCTTGTCCAAACAAACAAGCAAATAAAACACATACACACACACACCCCATACACACACAACCCTCCTTTGTGCAGCTTCAAATTTATGTTTGCTTCATCAAGCATATAGCAGCCTCCAAATGACTATTTGCTTTCACCATTAAAGGGCAAGCTTAGTCTGAGCAGGAAAAAAAGTAAATCTTTCTGTCTCTAAGATATTTGTTGTGATAGTGCCACCACAGTCATTTGTATTTGTTTTTGTTTGTTCCTCATAATCCCCTCTCAACTAATGTTTTAAGGCAAGTAGGGGTATTATAGACCATTAAATACTGGAAAAAGTCCTGGAGACATCCTCATTCATGAAGGAGGAATCTAAAACTCAGGAAGTATAAAGATTTAGCCTGAACACAGTCACACAATTATTAGCAACAGAACCGCTTTGAGACTCCAAGGTCTTAGAATGTTCAGTCCTCCATCCAGATGGCTCCCATTGTTTTGGTTGATTCTGGAACAAATTGTTCCTTTCCTTGCTGATGTATCCTTCTATAGTACTCCTTGATTATTCTTGAAGAACAACTCCAGGGAGCACGAAATAACTAGGTTCCTATTATGTTCCTGGACATCTATTTGTAAACCGAAAAGTGACTGAGACAGACCTCTATCGATTAGAGGTTTATTTTGCCAAGGTTGAGAACATGCCTGGGAGAAAGAATCACAAATCACAGTAGGATTTCTGGCCTGTGCTTTTTCCAAGGAGAATTTGAGGAACTTCAATATTTAAAAAGAAAAGAGCAAGCAGGAGGGGAAGAAAGAAAAAGTAAAGGAGAGACGGTAGGCAATGAGACAAGTAGCTACATTTGGGAACAAAAGGAAGGCAGATTTTGTTTTGTTTTGATTTTTGCATGACTCAGTTCCCAAGCTTAACTTTCTCTTTGACATAGTGAGTTTAGGGTCCAAAGATTTCATTTTTCTTTTACATATCTTTCTCTTTGTCATTCTCCCTTGTGTCTTCACTGTCCAGGGCCTTCTCTTCAAGAACCACACAGACTACTCTACTGAAAAGCACCCTGGGAAAACTCCAGGTCTCTGCTTTTGCCAAAACTGGCTACAGACTCCATCCCAGTATTTCAACATCCTCCACATCATTCCTGACTTTGAACACAAGCAAACAAATCCTTTTCCATTAAGAAAACAAAGATGACAAACATGAGGAAGTATTAAATTCCAGAACCTCAAAAAGTTCTCCCAAGTCCTGTTTCCAATTAAGTTGAAGTCAGTTAGACTCTAGCTCTCCTCTTTTATCCTCAGGCTAGAGTTTCCCAAATTTCATCCTATTTTTCACCACCCTCTGCATTGTAAACAGACATCCTAATCCTTCTTCAAGAAATCTCGTTTCCCAACACATAGGCCCAAAGATGAAATCAAAGCGGAAAAATCATGTGCTCTTATTAACAACCATTTCAACAATCTCAACGGGTACAGATGTTTTACTTTTAGATATTTTTTTTCACTCTCTTCACTAAAGAAAACTAGTAGTTTTATCCTCCATCAGTAGCATTATAATAAAATATTTTTATTTTTAAAATAGGGGGATGCAATATATTTCTGCCATAAAGAAAGTTGTTGAAATTTCTTTAGACCATTATTTATTAAGTCTATTTAACTGACTTTGGAATCTCTGGAATCTAGGACATTAGTGTATATTAGCATCCTAAACTATATATCCTTGGATACATTTGTCTAATATAAGGCAGCACTGACTTGCTTTCAATGTTTCTGGAATGCAACTCCACTCCTCTTACCTACTCCTTCAGAAAATAGTATCTCCAGCTGAAATGCTTAGTCTCATTTGTTTCATGTTTTCTGTACACTAGGCATTACACTAAGAGAGTTAGCATTCTTTCCATTGAACAGACAAAGAAATCTGGATTAAGTAATACATTAGGGAGTTTTTTAATGTGAAAAAGAGAAATCTCACCACCAGGCGCCTGAGCAAAAAGGACTTTTTATTATCTCACAGAACAAGAAATTTTGAAGCAAAGTGACTCGAGGGTGGGTTAACTCTTAGCTCAATGACATCATCAACGATCTGGAACTTTTCCATCATTTTGTTCTCCCATCTTCAGCACTGCCACTTTGTCAAAGACCAGCTGACCTCACAGGCGCGAGCATGCCATGTACATATGACAATGTCCAACAAAACATGAGACAGACAGTAAGAGAAAGAATGGGTCTTTGGCCTCTATTCAAATATGGAAGTTTTTGTTTTTTTTTTTCTACGAGCCTCTATAAGGAAAAAATCAGACCCTCTGTATCAGTTCTGATTACATGTCCAATCTCAATAAAATAAATGACTTTCTATTTTGGTTGATTCTTAATATTTTATTGGAACTACAGCCCTTTCAAAAGCTTATAATCATGTTATTCAAATATCCTTTTTAAAATTTGCTTAGTTATCACTACACAGTCGCTCTCCCCTCCCTTTCCATGATGTTCTCCTTTCCCTACCTGAGCATGAGACTCTCCTCCCCTGTTGACCATAAGGCGATTCTTAGAGGAGGTCTTAGGATGTGCTAGTATATAAAAGCAAGTCTATAATTTTCATGAACTGAAAGAAGTGGGGCTTGATGGACACTTGGTCACTGGCTGGTTTAGCATTTCTCTTCCTCCTTCTCATAGTAAATTATTAGTAACACAATAGGGTCTAATTTTAATTTTTAGTTTGGGGACTAATTTTCCATAACACTGGCTGAATTTTTTTAATGTCTCATTAGAGAGATGTGCATCCCAGGACTGTGCGAGTCCAGTCACTCTTAAGGGAAATGACGTGAGCTTATATTGCCTATTCTGGGAGCTGGGAATAGGATCAGCTCTCCCTGCCTTTAAATGATGGCACACAAACAGGACTGGGACAGTCTCACCAAGGAAGAAGTGGAGAGTGGCTGTGTGGTAAGCATTGCAATAAATCCTTCTGTAAGTATGTAATTACCTGGGCATTACACCAAGTTAGTTGATTCCTTGAAGTTGCATGGAGGTACCCTTCCATTTACACTTTTCTGCACTATTTTGAAGTCAAACTGGGTATCAAAGGAGAAGTCTTACTCTTCTAGGGCCCAAGTAGCAAGATAAATTCCAAGAAGAACTGCTGACCATTAGAATTAGAAATAGTACTAATAATTACTAGTACATATTTATGTTGTCACTTATTTCTTCAGATTTTAAAGCATATCATCTTAATTGTGCAGTTCTCAAAGGCAGTGTGGAAGTGAGTAAGAGTCACATCAGGGACTAATATCCTAACCCAACTTTTTGTAATTTAGAAATACATATAACAAAGAAAAAAAGTGACCTAGACTAACACTATTTTTTTCCTTGGTTCAATTCAAATGACCTGAAATGTATTGGCAGGATTCACAAAGAGTTTGAGTTTTAAATATATGAAAGCCCCAGATGGTTTTATTGGCTCAGACATTTTTCTATGATTTCATTTTGTCAGAGCAGCCACCTAAGAGCATAACTAACACTGATTTAAGTTGGCCTCTGCCAAAGGCGTTGCAAAATAATTGAATAAAAAAGAATAAGCCATTAATATGCTGATGTTTCATTATGAATTGCAAAATGATACACATAGTTGCATAAAATTTCAGGGCCAAAAATAACTCACACAGCAGTGAATTGCAGACATTGATAGACTTTATGCCCAAAAATTATTGGGTGAAAGATGGTTTAGAGATGATTTCCCCCACCAGAGAAAGAGAGAGAAAGAGAGAGAGAGAGAGAGAGAGAGAGAGAGAGAGAGAGAGAGAGAGAGGATCCAGACATCCACTAGCTTCCAAATACTTTTACTTAGGGAAATGAAAAAAGTATATATGCATTAGTTACTTCTCCAGGTCCACCTGGCCATCTAAAACTGACAGTCTGAAATCAAAGGGGAGTATTCTAGTGATAGCAGGAAATTAGAAATTTTGTGGGCTTTACACTTTTTCAGAGACATCTGCTTATAGTCGTCCTTATGGTCTCACTATTTCCATAGTTTTAGAAGAACTCTTTTCAATTTTGGGGCCAAAGCATTTTTTTCCTTTCTGCCAATCTGTATTTTTTAGAGAGTTAGCCAAAGTGCTAAATTAATATGAAGTAGATGGCCAATCATAGTCAAACTGGGAGAGAGGATACGTTTGCTTTCTCAGAGTCCCCAGAAGATCTTTCTTTTTCTCCCTTCTTTGTGTTTTTCCACTTTCGGCTAGCCAATTTTGCCCTCTTAGCAAAATCTGTTCTTGAGATGAAAGACACAAACTACACACATAGTGCATGCCTGCAATTATATTATTCATTCAGACTCTAGTCCAAGTGGATATTTGCATTTAAAACCTCTTTTCCAATAATTGTAAAAGACAAGACTTTGCCTTCTCTGTAAAATAAATATGATCTAAATATCTCTGGATCTCATCAGTTTTGGGATACAGCATGTTACATTAACTGTCATATCTCAGATTTCACAGATCTTGTCCCCATCAGCTAACCAGGCCCCTAAATCTGCAAATCCTTTTTCATCGTCCTCATCATGCCTAGTGGCCTGCTGGACTTCTATATCTTATGAACTTGTCCATCAGCCATAGTCACCACTGGGTTAGTGTTGTTTTCCACATTTTTCATGCCCTGTTCTAGCTCCTCCTGGCCAGTGGTGTTTTTTTCCTCCTGAGATATTCCTGTGCCTGACATCCGTGATGGCTCACATGGCTGGCTATGACAATGCAAAAGCTATGCTGAGACTATTCTCTCAATAGTCCCAAACTTGCCCCTCCTTGAGGTACTTAGAGTACACTGGCATTTGGTGGAGAGGAAACGGTTTTTCCTCTTATTGAGATACATGATTCCATCCAAGAATCCTAAACATGATGGCTGTATTGTCCTTATTTCTCTTCTTTCTGTGCACCTGTTTACCAATTTCTCAAATTTATTTAGTTTAAATAAATAAATAAACAAGGCCCCTGTGGAAATCAATTCTTTGAATGAAGCTTTTGAGGGAGTGCTTTCTATTCTTGGAGGATTTATCATTTTGGAGGAAGAAAAACATTAAAAAGTATAAAAATTAATGTAATAAAGGGATTCATGTGTGGTTTTAGAATAGAAGTGCTGTTCATAGAATAAAAGAGGAAACAATAATTTTTGGCTGACTAGGCTGAAGAGACTTCAAGGACAGAATTTTAATAAACAAATAGAAAAGAACCAGCAGCCCATTTAGAGTGAACAGAATGAACAGAGAAACAGAGGTAGAGAGAAGCACAGTGTGTGCCAGACAGACTGAGGACTCCCATTTGGGGTCTGGGTTGACTGAAGAAAATACAACTAGAGGGCCTGAGCTTTCCTCAGTGAAGAGAGTAATCATTTTCCACATTATGTGCCATGATCCCAGCTCAATCACATTCAAACCTGATGGTTCAGGTTCAAAATCGTTTTAAAGGCAAACTGGTTATATGTATATTTCATATGTATTTATTTATGTTGATCTTCAGATCACTGCCTAAAATGGGTTCTTGGTGATATTTTATATACTTGAGGACATAGACGGTGTTTTCACTTCTTCTGGTAGAAAGATACCAGTTTAGAAAATGAGAATAATATATAAGTAATGTGTTTTGCAAATGGCAGGTACTCAATGAATACTCAGAGAAGAAAAACAATTTCCACATAAAGAAAAGACTTTGCTTAACTAGATGATAATTGCAAAACTGGTTTTCAAGCTTTATTTGTTCTTCAGAGGCACATAGGAGAAGGCCTCCTATCTACACACACACATACACACACACACACACACACACACACACACACACACACACAGCCTTTAACTAGAAAACCTTCACTTTTATTTTTCCCATATGGGGGCTCTGAACAAGACTTCCTTAATAAAAAATAAGTGTTCATGGCTTAAAACTTTTAAAAAATATTCTTATAATTATTGAATTAGTTCCTCTGAAAAGGGAAAAGGAGTATTTTTGAAATTCTGAAGAAATTGTCATTCCAGATATGCCAAACTGATTAAGAACGCATCAAATCAATAATTTCAAGCAAAACAGAAAAAAAAAAATCACAGTGAGTAATAAAAATGATATGTAAATAAGAGTGATTGTATAGGAAGTATTAAAAAGGTGCAGAAAATAAAACATTCTAATATTTTTCAATTTTTATAAGCTGCTTACTAAGTAAAGGTTTTTAAAAATTAAAAATAAATTTTAGATACTAGCAAGTAAATGACATTTTATGTAACACTGACACTTCTTTGTAGGGGATTCATGAATAGGAATATAGGATGGAAGAGGAACATTTTTAGACAGAAAATGTCTACTAGTAAGGGAATAACTGCTAGTACTATGCATCAAATGCTATTCTCAAGAAAACCTCTGAACTTGATGATAGAGATCTATGTACAGAGCGTCTTATAAAAGTATACTGCAGACAGCCACACAGAAGCCTTGGTCAATGCCTTTTTTGGAGTGGTTAGGAGGGAGGTAATAATACATTTGAGTGAGCAGAAGAAAGAGGCCTAGGAGAAGGATAAATTCTACAATAGGAGATACACAGGCAAGGTGAAAAGCAGATGGAAATAATAATCATATTAACACTAGGTTGGCCTGTGGGAAAGAATGTGGAAAAAGACATATAACCACATTGTAAGTTGAGATCATCAATAAAAATGAATATAGAAAGGAAAAAGAACTATCTCAGTAAAGGTTCAGCCAGCTAAAGGATTGGCCCAACTGCCATTAATTTGGGGAATTTAAAACACAAATTTTTAATGAAGTTTCTATGGTTATGATATTTAACCAACAGGCATGATGATTTATAGTTTTTTTGCGGCAGGGTGGTTTGTTTGTTTCAGAAAGGGTCTCACTCTGGTTGCCCAGGCTAAAATACAGTGGTGGGATCTTGGCTCGCTGCAGCCCCAACCTTTGCAGCTCTCACCACAGTCTTCCGATAGCTGAGTCTACAGACACACACCACCACACCTGGCTAGTCTTTTGTATTTTTAGTAGAAACAGGGTTTTGCCCTATTTCCCAGGCTGGTCTTGAACTCCTGGACTCAAGCATTCCACCCACCTTGACCTCCCAAAGGGCTGAGATTACAGGCATGAGCCACTGTGTTCAGCTAGTGATTTACAGTTAATGCAAGTATTTGCAATCTAACTTGTTATTAGTAATGGAGTATGGTTATGTTTTATCAATTAGGAATTATTTACAGCATGCTAGTTGCTGTTCATCTAAGTACCATAATAGACATAATAATTATGCTATTCTTGTGGCCTAAAAGGTGAGTGATATTTATACTGTGCTCTCTCTATAAGAAGCAACAAATAAGCGTTTTGCAGAACACTTGTTCTTGAGGACCTCTGGGTAGTAACACATCTCAGGTGGGTTGATAAGAAGAAGAATGAAATAACTTCTACCCATTATTACAAATCTACTGTTTCATGTCAGGGTGCATTGATGTTAAAGATTTTATCAATAGCCTGGGACATTTGTCTACTGCCACGAAAGTGATCCATATTGTCATAGCTGGGCACAGAAATAACTTTGCCAAGTTTTGTCAAGATACAGGAGCAGAATATGAAGTCCTTTTATACAAACTAGAAGAAAGAGTCTTTAATACAACTTTTATTGACTTTGGACAGTCTTCAACCCCCACCCATTCATTAACCTTTTTATTTGAAGACAAAATCCACTCACAGAACCACTTGGCATGGAGGATGTCATTCTGAATTGGTTCACTTGAAAAAACTTTCGGCCACCGGAGTTATGCAAACCTTTTCATTAAGGCTCTATAGTCTGCATTATAGATATTATTTTAAAACTATGAGACATTTCAGCCAAACAGACATTCTGGAACAAAAGATTGAAGACAGACAATCTGAAATTTTTTCCTTTGCTGGAGGAAGTGATTCTTTAGGCTGAAATCAAAAGCAACAATGTTCTGTCTGTTTTTATGCAAGCCAAAATCTATAGACACCTGGAAACAGCAGATTATATTTTTAAAAGATTACTTCCCCTCAGATGACCTGAAAGTAAGGTGTGGATTCATAATCCTTTGCTCACTCAAAGACCGTGTGACAGTTCCCCTCCCTGACTTGAGGATACAGGATATGATGTGACATAAATTTATCCTGAAGACCCAGTGATTCTGCTTCTCCTTGAAACAAATCTATTCTCAACAAGCAAAACTAGTAATGAGAATTCTGATTTTATTTTTCTCTTACAGGCATTTATCATTGGAGTTTTTAGCACTTAAAGGTACAAAAACGAAAACTCGAAATTTTTTGTCAAAAGATGATTCTCACGGAGCTATGTGCATGTGCACTGCAGCATTTACTTCTTAATCAAGCCAAAAAATAACTGTCTTCTCATTGCAAGTTCAAGTTGAACACGATTAGGGCTTACCTTTTTAGTTTTATGCAAAATTTACATGATTTTTTAAATGAACATTTTGCACATTGTTTAGGAATAAGAGAACTTTTTTTCAGAAAAAAAATATTTTATATTCTGTCTTTATAAAAGAAATGAATGTCCAATGGAAGAAAAAAGATTATATAAAGAAGTGTAGAAATGTGTGTGTGTGTGTGTGTGTGTTTCTGGAAAGGAAATAGCTTTCATCAGATTCTCAGACATTTATGACCCAAAAGAGGTCAAGATACTAATAGTTAGTTCACAATCATGTCCTTGGTTATCCTATTCAACTCTCTAATACTCGCTAATATTAGGTTGAACCACGCACAACTGCCAGTGTGTGATAATTTTTTACTTACAAAAACAGCAATTTTACAAGTCACAGTCTAATATCTTAAATGAATTCTAAGAAGCATGAAAAAGTAAGAAAGAATAGCTAATATGTTGGATCCAGAATCAAGTTTGAAAAAAATCTTGGCATACTGAGATATGGAGTAGAAATATATTACAATAAAAGAGAACAAAAAGAAACCAAAAATCCTACACTGAGCTGCATAAAACAAAAATTTTCAAGCATAGTGTGGCAGAGATATTTCAGCATGCAGGTAAAAGAAACCCCGAGGACTTAAATGAAGTCAAGCTCAGCAGAGGATAACATGTCAGGGCTCATAATGAAGGAAAGCAGTCTCAGCATTAGGCAGCACCACTGACTTTCACTTCATACTCCCTTTATGCAAGACTTTGTATTAGGCATTTTAGATTTACTTTCTCATGTAATTTTCATAACAGAACTTTGAGGTAAATGTCAATGGCTCCATTTGGTAGGTGATGAAACTGAGCACAGAAAAGCTGCATAACTTGCCCATAGTTAACTAGTGTTGGTGATAAAACATGTAATAACTATTAACAATAATTTGCTGAAATGTATTGAGCTTTTCCTGATAACCAGGCACTATGGCATATTTCCTACATAATTTCATTTCTTACTGATATTCATACATACAACAACATTATTAGGCAAGTATTATTATTTTCATTTTACAAATGAGAAAAATAAGGTTCAAAGATCACATCTAGCTTGATAAAGGTCTCCAAACGCCAGCACCAGATACAAACACAACAGCTTTAGAGAAAATATTTAAGCATCTCCCATGATTGGGAAAGGTCAAATTCCTTATTCTGTGTATATCATCCAGTGGCTCTGCTTTTCTGATCTGATTATGACTGATACACATGTAGAAACCTATTCATACTTAGGTTTACATAAAATTCTGGGAGATTATGTACTCTACATTAAACAGCAGTTATATCTGAGAAATGGAATTCATAATGCTTTCTGACCTTTGTCTACTCAAAGGTATGCTCCAAATTCTTCACAAGGAACATATGTTACTTGATGCCTGATAATTTTTAAAATGAAAGTTATTTTTAATCCTCCTCATTACTGAGTTCATTTATTAGAAAAACATCATTATAACTGAACTCATGAATTTGACCTTAATATGGTACTATAGGCACATGTGAGTTCCCGAATACTGAGACAAGTCAACAGATTGTGTGGGAAAGGATGCTAAAAATGAAATTCTGTATCTAAAAAGAAAATTAATAGAGCCAGAATAGTTACCTGCCTTGTAATGTACAAACCCAGTGAGACCATTTCCTTCTGCAAAGGCAAGGGGAAAGTTCACGCTGCCACCATGCTCCACAGTGAGCAGGAACTGGGGCCTTGAGTGAGCACAGTGCTGGCCTGCAGGGCCCGTCAGACCAACAGGGCCATGTACAGGACCTGGGGTGGAAGTGGTTACCTAAAGTGCCAGCTCTTTCTCCTCTGTGGAAGCAGAGACAGGTGAAAGGCTGACTATAGAGACATATACAAAGAGATGCGCTCAAGGTTAGTGTTGAGATGCAATCCGTTAAGGAGGAAGTGAGGTTGAAAGAGACAGGTAAGAAGTGTAGAGTGAAGTGGGAAACTAAATGTAGGCATGAAATGGGGCTGAAACGGTGGAAGAGAGCAGTTGAGCAAGTTGGCGTGAGGCAGGAGAAAGGGAAGGGGAGGAGGGACAGTGGCAAAGAAAAATGCGGGGAAGGCCGGGCACGGTGGCTCACGCCTGTAATCCCAGCACTTTGGGAGGCCAAGGTGGGCAGATCACGAGGTCAAGAGATCGAGACCATCCTGGCCAACATGGTGAAACCCCGTCTCTACTAAAAATATAAAAAATAGCCGGGCATAGTGGCACGTGCCTGTGGTCCTAGCTACTCGGGAGGCTGAGGTGGAAGAAACGCTTGAACCCAGGAGGCAGAGGTTGCAGTGAGCCGAGATTGCACCACTGCACTCCATCCTGGAGACAGAGCAAGACTGTCTCAAAAAAAAAAAAAAACGTGGGGAAGAGAATGTTTTATGTCCCACCACACAGTTTCCTCTGACCTGTGAGACAGCACTTCCTTTTGTGCTTCTCTTTAATCTCTTCCTTTTGTGTCTCACCCTTCCCACCCATTAGTTCTCTTCCCTTTGTCATTTTCTCTCTTCCTCTCTTTCTTCAAATTAAAATCCCTTTTGTCCTGTGAAGCCAAAGAATGACATAAATAGGGAACATAAGAGACTATAGAGAGGAAGGGGAGGAAAACAGTAAGGAAGTTATGGAAATCTACCATAAGCTTCTACTGAATTAAAAGTATGCAAATGGAACTGCAAATAAAGAAGATGCATAATGCATAGAAGCTTAGGTAGGGTGTGGGAACTCCTGGCACCAGTTTAAATGATTTTACTTCATTTGTCTAGGGTTCTGTCACACAGTAGAAAGATTATAGTCATTATTTGGGCTGAGTTAGACACATTCATGAGAATTATGTTTAGTGAAAACAGAAGCATAATTGAGGCCTGAATCTCCTGTAAAAAGAAAACATTAGAATATACATATACACACATACTTTTTTTAAAAATATAATGTTATGAATTAGAGCAGGAGTAAGCAAACTACAGGCCAAGAGTTAACTCCAGGGCCCCCTGTTTTGGTACAGCAAGTGAGCTAAGAATGATTTTTATATTTTTTAAAGGATGAAAGAAAAATTAGAGGAAGAAGAATATTTTGTGACACACGAAAAAGATGAAATTTAATATTTGGAGTCTATAAATAAAGTTTTATTGAAAGAGAGTCACCCCATTCATTTATCTATTGTTTGTCTGTGACTGCTTTCACCCTACAATGGCAGAGTTGTATAATGGTGACAGAGATTGCATATCCCATCAAACAACATATTTACTCCTGGCCCATGACAGAAAAACATTGCCAACCCCTGATTTAGGGCATTGCTCACTGAAAGGGAAACGTACACTTTCCTACTGATGATCAAGCGTTGGGAAGTCACCCTTCACTGTGTCCCTCTTAAACTTCTCACTCTCTCTTCTTCATTATAGGATTGTCCCAGAAAAAGAGCTTTATAGGTGTGTTAGTCTTTTTAATTTTTAAGGATTCTTTTTTTTTGGCCATAAACAGCAGATTATCATCTCCATTTGGTATAATCTCTATTTGGATAAAGATTATACCAAATGGAGATGATAATCTCCGTTTGGTAAATAAATAATTGATATCCAGTATATCTCATTTTTTGCTTTTCATGTTTACTCTTTTATTTCTGGAGGTGACTTATCAACAAACCAAAGGAAAAAGCAACTTTTTCAGATAAACACCAAAGGTATTAATAAAAAACTAAGTCTCTTCTTAATTGCCCAACTCATGATCTAGATTTTCTTAAGTGACAAAGATCTTTACTGAATATCAAGCAAAACATTATGTGCAGTGAAAATCCATGATAACCCTCACAAGAATCCTGGGATTGTCATGCTGAGATTTGGAGGAATGTTCATGCCCATTCAACATTGCTAGGTAAATTATCCACCATTTCCACATAGGAAGTTTTTACAGAATTTTCAGAAACAGAAATATTTTTATAACTATGAAAAAATGTAATTTAACCTTCTGATTTTGTATAGCTTACAAATGTGCAAAAGAGATCACAGAAATTTCAGAAATAATGCACACTTAAACTGACAGATGGTCTTTTCCGAAGCCTAGTTGATGCTTCACTAAAACTCCTTAAGAGTTAAACAGGAGGCCAGGCGCGGTGGCTTATGTCTGTAATCCTAGCATTTTGGGAGGCCAAGATGGGTGGATCACCTGAGGTCAGGAGTTCAAGACCAGCCTGGCCATCATGGTGAAACCCCATCTTTAAAAAAAAAAAAAAAAAGAGTTAAACAGGAAACACTTACTTAGCACATGGCCTCAACTAGAGCAGTATATAAGTCATACTTATTTTCTTTGAAATGGTAAAGTTTCAGTATTACTGCAACTACAGCATTAAATATTTTCATAATTACCTTTATAAGACTTCCTTTTTTATTATTAAATTCATCAGGTTTGAGGCAAGGAAACCATTGTTTCCATAAACAATCAAAATCAAAGCACAATAGTGATATCAGAAAATGACAGCCGAAGATTTGTTGTTGTTGTTGTTGTTGTTCTATGTATTTGTCTGGGTTCTTTTAGATTGAATGCTTTGTGGCATTCACTCTTTAGAACATTTAGATAAGTGAAGTAGCAGATCTATTAAGCAGTATAAAAACAATCAGAATTATAAAAATCATAAGTGAAGCTAAAGTGAAAGGCCTAGACACTGTTTCACCCATACAGGTGCAGACCGTAATCCTGCCAGAAGCTGAGTCACCCCATTAACCATCAACCTTCCAATTAGAGCTTGGGGTAATCTTTTGTAATTGCTGCAATATTTAAAAGTAACTGGTAATTATATAATTTATAAAAGTATCTGTTTATTATGATGAAGCCACTCAGGGAAGACAAGGAGTACATGTAATGTAACATAACAGGTTGATTGAATAAATGGTTCAGCCACTTTACTGCTATTACTGTATGCTGAACAATAAGTAATGGTTCAGTTCAGTCTAAAGCTCATCACAGTGTGCTTACCTCTTACACTGCTGGTTCAGGTCTTTCTTTTGAAGAAAACTGGTTGACAATGTATAACATGTCAGAATGTAACACACACAAAAAGTATAGCTCTAGACACTTATTTGGAATTAGTGTGAAACAAGCTTGCATTTCAATCCATCTAAAAGAAGACTGCTTCTCAAATGGGGTTGGTGCTATGAACTAAGAGCACGTAGCAGTAGACAGGATGTCGCTGGAATTTGAGAGGCTCAGCAATGGTCTCAGGGCTCAGCTGTTGACACTACATGGGGGTGGGGGGGTGGAGGTGGTGATGATGCCCCATTTCATGTAGAAGTCAGATCCAGCTTCCTTGTTACTGTTAGCCCAGCTACAGGCTTTACAAGCCTTAGAACTGTAATGTGTGGATTACATGAATATTTTCAAATTTGACATATACTGCTACTTCTGTATTTTAAAATACATATATAAGCCTCATTACAAATTGATACTATTTTTTATTGTTCAGACAACCAGGTGTCCACAATAATGTAAAATAATTCTTAAAAGTTAAATTGAAGAGCAATTATCCCTTATCCTTTTACAAGTTTCCATTTAAGCCTACTGGCTTCAGAAATTATATTAAGGATTAGTGTAATGTAGATAATTGCAAGGTATTATTTTAATTGGTTTCATTGTTTTTTAGGTATAGTAAGTCCCACAGGTCAAGAGGTGATTGCCATTGAAATGATAATTTGTTTATCACAGTTCCCAAGCAGACGGCACACCACACTCCACAGGGCCACATGGGGAATCACCGGAGTGAGCCAGGGGGAGAGGGAGAGGGAGACACTGTGGGCAAGAGCCCTTACTGTGGTTTCTTCAGGAAGGAATGGAATAGGCAGGGTATACAGGCTTAGGACTGGCTAGTTGAAATAATTTCAGCAGGCTCTGGGGCACAGGAGCTGACCTTTGTTGTCTGGTATCTAAGTCTGGAGTGTTTAGGGCTCGTGGAAAGTGGTCGAGGGTGTGAGAGACCAATAAAGAAGGTGGTTGAAGCTGTGAGCTCTGGCGTAGTTGATTTGCACTTGAAAAGGATGCTTGATGAAGAGTTGTTTACTATCTCTAGGAATTGGTTGACCTTGGGAGAGGCAGCAAAGTCCCAGATGTCAAAGTATCAGAACACAGAAAATGAGGGATGTGGTTAGTGCAAGTATTCACTCATCTTTATTGCAGAGTGTTGAACACATTTCTTTTTACTATGAAAAAATGGCTTTCTTATTACTGATAAGATTGAAACAATTCAATGCAAATTTTTTATATTGCCTTTCTTCTCCACAAATTCTCTTTGCATCTTCCATCATTTTTATCTCATGTCTCCTGACTCAGAAGAATCATCTCTACTTTAATTGTGAATATTGGTCTTCAACCTACTGCTTCAATGCCAGTTCTGAAGCAAGTCTTCATGAATAATTCTCTCTCCATGTATATTTTGAGTTTTCTTATTTTTTTTAATCTCTGCAGTCCCATGCTCCCTACGTATAACATATTCAGACCTTCTCTATTCTAAATTCATTTTGTCTGTATAGGGTTGCCCATAAAGCAATCACCATAGTACTGTCTTTTTCTTCACTGTCAAAATTCTTGAAATTAGTCTATATTCATGGCCTCTGAGTTCTTAACCCCTTATCTTATGGTCTGGCTCCCACTCCACACAGATGTCTCTTTTATTGTGATCAAAGCCAGCAAGGTTTACTTAGCCCTCATATTTCCTTATTTGTCTGCAGGATTTGGTACCATTGGCCTCTTGCTGAAACTGCCCTTTTCTCTACAATATTGTGGCATCAAGTTATATCTGTTAAACAGTCAGATCACTCCTAGTTTCCTTTCATGGCTTCGATAAAGCTCTCTACTTTCCTTAGAGAGAGTCTCTTTTTTAAGTCAAAGTCACACTGCCAGCTCCCCTCTCCACTTTTGTCCCGGGCTTCCTTCTCGTGGCCTTGAACTCAATCTAACCGATCCCGTGTCAGTATCCTCTCAGCATCAGCATCCCAGTGTGCTTCTTCTGTCTTCACTTTCTAACACTGTTCTCATTGCCTTCTGGTTCAAAATATCAGAATCTTCTTTATATTCTTCAAGTCTTTTGCTTGCCACATTATACATATTGGCAAATCTTGCCTCCTCTCTCTCAGTGAAGATTCTCATGTCTATTTCTTTTTTTTCCATGTCACAGTCATCCTTATTTGAGCTTTTATTTACTCTCCTAAGTTCCTGATTTGCCTCCATGTCTTCAGTTTCTCCGCTGTTAGTAGTAGTCTTTATGGGATGTTTCAAGTGACTGGCATGCACACAGGCTCGCCATTTGCAATTTGCCATTTTCAGTTTCTAGGAGGGTACTTTCATTCTGCTTCCCTTGCCCTAGCAGACAGTCTTTCTTTATAGGTAAGAAACCAACCCTAACTCTCAGACTACTGATACTGGGAAGATTATCAGTGAAAATAATAAAGCTGATGATTGTAGTGTTCTAAGTCCTCAGGTCATTGAATAATTCATGTAACCTTTACTCCTTTTTCGCTCCCATGCCTGCTTGTAATAACAACCTATATATCAGTAGCAACAGGCAACTCCTGGGTTACTGTTCTGATTTCGGTTAAGAACAGACTTGGCCTCTTCTCCTTGTTTGTTAGCATAAGATTGGCACTGGTTATCCCATGATTGGACTGACCAATGAATAAGTAGGCAGAAGTCATTTAAAGTGACATTCCATCAACTCCAAAGAACCTGGAACCATGAATTAAAGAAAAAACTGAGTTGGTGTCTCTGGTGTTTGGGCTCCCACTAACAAAGTAAAAATTACAACCTTATTTTGGCTGCAGTCCAGATGTCAGCACACCAGTGATACTACACAAGAAAAAGAGGGTTTTCTCAGAGCAACCTTCCTGGTCTGCTGAGGACACAGCCAACCCCTTTCTCACTCCTTGACAGAAATGGTGTCCTTTTGTAACAAGGGCCCCTTAGTTGCAAAATATAAATTACTACTTGCTTAAGTGACAGGTGGTTGGGATTCCTAGTTTTGTCTTTGGCAAATTGATAAAGAAGAAAAGTCAACCACATGACCCAGAGGTAAGGGGATGAAGGAAAACTGACACAGCCTTCATTCTTTGCAGCTTATGATGTAGTTGGAGAAAGGACTATGATTTATGGTACAGACCCCTCTTGGTCTATATTGATGTTCCCTGTCCATCTACCCTCCAAACTGCGCCCTGAAAAGCCTGTAGCTATGCTCATATTGCTTACTCTAAGAGTTTTTCTTCAAGAGTGCTCTGAACGTAACTCTAACCACTTGACCCTACTATTCAAGGCCCTTTCTAGTATGATCCCAATATATTTCCCAGGTGTATCTCCCTCTCAACTGGCTTTTCCTTTAGTGCATTCCTTCTACACTGCCTCTGTAGATTTATTGATATGGTTTCTTTCCTTGCTGCAATCCCGTGCCTTACTGGCGCACACAATATTTATTTAGTACTTATTCTGAGCCAGGCATTTTGCTAGACAATGGAAATTCAAATGCAAGTAAAACCAACATAGTCACTGCCCTTATGGAGACTACAAGACAATGGGACAGACAGACAGACATTAGTCAATGCCACAGATCTGTGTAAATTACAACTCTGATAAGTGCAAGGAAAAAAAGACAGTCAGAGCTATGAGCATTTTTAGAAAGGGAACTTGACAGAGGTGCCAGGAAATAGAAGCTGAGAGCTTGGCAGTGCAGTTGCAGCACAGTACACACTGGATCCTGCTGCTGAAATCCTTCTGACCCTCTGGAGCCTCTCTGGAACCCTTTTCCGAATCTCTTCAGTAAGATCATTCTCTTGTTGAATCCACCCAGACTCTGTGTATAGCTTTTCTATGGCTGTTCTCCTACTCTACTTCTTCTCTGATCTTCCTTTTAGATATTAAGCAATTCAAGGTTAGAGACTACAGTATTCACATCTTTTTTTTTTTTTTTGCCATTTGCTAGTACAATGCCTTGGATACAGTAGGTGCTCATTAACTATTTACTAAAAGAATGGCCTTGTATTCGTCTGTTTTCACACTGCCGATAAAGACATACTCAAGACTGGGTAATTTATAAAGGAAAGAGGTTGAATCGACTCACAGTTCCACATGGCTGGGGAGGCCTCACAATCATGGTGGAAGAACAAGAATGTCTTACATGGTGGCAGCCAAAAGAGAGCTTGTGCAGGGAAATCCCCCTTTATAAAACCGTCAGATCTCAGGAGACTTATTCATGATCACGAAAACAGCACAGGAAATATCTGCCCCCATGATTCAATTACCTCTTACCAGGTCTCTCTGATGACATACAGGAATTGTGAGAGCTAGAATTTAGGATGATATTTGGATGGGGACACAGCCAAACCATATCAGACCTTAATTTCTCCAAAATGTATCAAAATATGCACTCTGATGACATTTTCATGAGATTAATAAAAAAAATACTATGGAAAAAGCAAGATGGTGCAACAATCCATAAAACAGCCAAGCAATCTCTGAGCTACTGAAAACTGGTTAAGTATCTATAGATAAAAAAAGAAACATATTAATATGTTTCTAATTAATATATTTATGTTAAACATCTATAGGTAAAGATAATAGAAACATACCTGTATATGTATGTGTATGCATATGTATGAATACATATGTATACATGTAAATATGTGTGTATGCATATATATGAATGTTTCTATTTTTTCTATTTTTCTATGTATGTTTCTGTGTGTATGCATATATATATGAATATATGTATACGTATATGTCTGCATGTATTGCATGGCTGTAAAAAGCATATTCTTTGGAGTCAAACAATCTGATTTCAAATGCTGGCTCTACCAATTACCAGTTGTATGATATTGAGAAAATTATCCTTAAAATGGGAGTGATACTAACAGCACACTTCACAGGATTGCCATGGAGGTTAATTAGGTAAAGCATTTAAAACATATTTCACATTGACACATGCCTCAAGAACCTGTCACAATCTTCATTCACCTGAGAGAAGTTTGCTGTCTGCTCCTCCAGTTCTGTCTCCCAACTCCCTAGAATCAAGCTTAGGCAACCATCAGGGTTGGGCATGGAAGATATCTGGCAAGGTCAGATTTGAAATAGAGGAGCAAATTGTCACAGAGAAGCCACAGGATGGGACAAGGAAGCAGAACATTACAGCCAGACAAAGGTGTTTTCAAACCCACCTGTGCCAAATTATTTCAGCTCTCAGAATGTCAGGGTTCTCTTGTATAGAATGAAATTGCTGTAGGATTTGAGAATAAGGTCTGGCCTTCAGGGTGTAACGTCCAAGTCCCTGGACAAGCCCTTTCCTCTAAAATAGCCTCCTCAGAGTCCTCAATAAAGTGAGACATTCCTTTATCAGAAACTAAGATTGATGCCATGATAACTTGATCAAATGTTCCCTTTTATCAAGGTGTATAGAAATTCTATTGTTTAGAAAACAGGATACTCAATGGTACAGATTCATTGTCTGATTCTCCAAATAAGCAGGCTGTTTCTTGCTGTCTACTGGAAAAGTTCCTTTACCTCCAGGGAAGCTACTCATTGTTTTTACTTTTATCTGCCAAATTATCATGTTAAAAATTTTTAATTAAAACAAGTTCATACTTGTCTATTGACAGAAAGTTCAAGCAATTGTAGAATTTCAAGAAATGCAATATTGCTTTTGGCCCCCAAATATCAGTTTTGAAATTTAGAGATTTTGGGGAATGATTTTATAATGTCTCACAGTATTCCAACATTATGTTCCTGCTTAGACTTTCTCTGAGAGCCTGCCCATAGTCAGTGGCTGCTATACTAAGACAAAATCTCCATGACCTCAATGTGACCTTTCATATGTAGAAAGCTGATAGAATCCAAAAAATTTCAAAGCAAGAAAAAAAATTTGACTTCTTAAATTAACACTGTCTATGAGAAATTAGGCAAACCTGGAGTGACAGGAGCATGTGCTAACTTTCACAACAGTTACTTGAAGTTCTGGAACAGACACATCATGGTTTCAAAGTTCATCACTTGACAGAATTTAAAAAGCCTGGAGTTAGATCTTGACACCCTGTGTGGTACATGCTGAGTTCAGCTCTTTAATAGAGCCATGGGTATTGATTTTGATCTTTCCATATTTTTAATGTCATCTTGATTTGGAAACATGGGCTCAGATGGGCTGAAATTGATTAGGACTGATGTTAAGAAAAATTATTAAGGCAGAAGATTTATTTTCATTGGCCTCTGCACCTCTCCATCAACATGCTTTATCTCATGGCAGCTGCTCAACCATGTTTCCCAATGCCTTCATGATGGCTGGGGCCTCCATTCATGCTGCACCATTCTCCTTGGAGAAGCCCTCATGTTCAGTGAAATTTACCTGTTAGCTGTGACCATCTCCTAGCCCTTGCTTAGTTGACAACTTGTAATTCTTTCTAATGAGTTAGGGAGTACTACTGTCCTAATGAACTATCTCTTCCCCTTCCTGGAATACTCTTCATTTCTCTTCTCCTTGAAAGATTCAACTCATTCAACTTAAGAAATTCAAAAATTTCTTTGAATTTTTCCTGATTTTTTCTAGGAATAATTAGTAGTCTTATTCTGTGTTCCCACAATACTTTCTATAGGTAGTCTATAATTCTTTTTTTTTTTTAACTCTTATAACCCAGGCTGGAGTGCAATGGTGGTGTGATTTTGGCTCACTGCAACCTCCACCTCCCAGATTCAAGCAATTCTCCTGCCCAAGTAGCTGGGATTATAGGTGCAAGCCACCACACCCTGTAATTTTTGTATTTTTAGTACAGACACGGTTTCACCACGTTGGCCCAAGCTGGTCTTAAACTCCTGATCTCAGATGCCCACCCCGGCCTTCCAAAGTGTTGGGATTATGGGTATGAGCCACCGTGCCTGGCCACTAATTCTTAAGATTTTATTATTTTATTATTTGGGGGATTATGTGTCCTCCTTTCCCCATTAACTCTGAGATTTTCAATGACTGGAAACTCAGCATATTTGTCCCAATGTTTCCAAGTTAGCCCCTTAGTACTTTTACAGCAACTTATTAAATAAATAAATGACTATAATAATGTGAATTTGAAATCCTCTTAGTTCTTTCAAAATATTCAGTTTTTGTGAGGTAGAAGAGAAAACAAAATGGCATCAATCCCCATTAAGAGATGCTTTTGAGTAAACCTTTTTTCTAGAATATCAACCTGAGGACAATAGCATGTTCAGAGTCAGCCAGTTGTGCTACACATACTTTATCAGTAAACCTTGAAAATGACAGAATCCCTAACTGCTTTGCTGCAAGCCTGTTTCACTGACCAGAGTGATTCCATATCATTTTATTGCTTTCATGCTGGAGAGAATCTAACTCCACGATATTCCCATCCAAGGACTTGGTAACCCAAGTTCCCTGTGAGTAACAACATATTCTTAAAGAGACAAAAATAATATATTTTAATGGGAGACCTATTCATTTGCTGAGTCTCTCGTTTTTCTGGAAAATGATGGCAGTTGGTGATTCTAAAATCTGGACAGCCAGAGGGAAGAATAGTTGGGTTTCAGCAGGCCTTTCTTTGGTGCCTCCCCTCAAATCATATCATAACAGCAGCCATCTGCACCACTATGTAGTTTAGGCTATGACCAAAGACATTACATGGACTGAAGTTACACTTTGAACGTAAACGAGAAAAAATCATGTCAAATGAGATAATCTCATCATTCATTCACATGTGATTATCTCCAGGGTAACAAGAAACAAAAGGATAATACATCCCCATCCTTCATTATCAAAACTGCCTTACTTCATGTTTTAACATGAGAATAAAGGCATGGGGAAAGACGTTTGTTGTGGTGCTTACTGTATAATATCTCCTGTTGCTCTGGAAAACCACACTAAATAGCTATTTTTGTCATTGTTGTTATAGTCCCAAATATATAATCACAAACATAAGATCTAGAGTTTTGTGGGAAGCTGGACATATGCTGAGTTAAGCCATAAGAAACAGATCATGTTGATAGCCTTAGAATCATTTGCTTTGGCAGATATATTTGTATAATTCCTAGATATTTACAGAAACAAATATAACATTTTGAAATGTGCAATATTTGGGATTGTGGTTAAGAAAAATACAACATATATCAAACAAAGGAGGGAAAAAATGCCATCTGGCCTTACCAACATACTCTATCTAAAACCTACCTTTTATTTTCTCTGCTTCTCTTATTTCTCTTCTGCTCCAGATGTCTTTCTTTAACTAATTACTGTCTGTACACTTTTTTAGTTAGCGCTCTTATTATCAAATTCCATGTTTATAACCCTTTGCCTGAAATATTACTGCTTGAGTTTCTTACATCCCATTTTCCATTTTTAAAAAATTCTTCCAGCGACACCCTTAATTCCATCCTCCCTAAATTTATCTAGAACCCTCCACTTATTAACTTAAATAACTGCAATGTTTTTTTCTCCCCTGGCATCTTCTTTGCCTAAAATATGAAGATGGCCACATGAGTGGTCAAAGACACCCATAACTCATTGGCCATGTACAGAATTCTGTGCAAGTTCAACTTAACTCTCTGAGCCTTAGTTTTTTTCATCAGTTTAACCTATCCTGTTCACTACAACCCAAGTAAGCAAACATAGACTAAAAATAAATGATATAAAACAGTACCCTGTGAGTACACCCCTGACCTGCTTTATGGGAGCTTCATCCGCATCAGACGCTTTCAGAATCCCTCTCTAGTTGCAAACTGCTCTATGACTTATGCTTCCTGCCCATCACCCACCATGCCACCATGTTTCTTCCTGCCCCCTCTAGCCCACTGGAGTGGATCTGTGCTCTCTGAGGTTTCTGAAAGTGGCATCTATGCCAGTGTTTCCCACTGTTGCCTTCCAAACGCTGTCAGGATTCCAGTGTCCAAGGCGGGAGACTACCCATGCCCCTGGCAGGGTTGCTCATCGCCAAAGCCACAGCTGCAGATGGGAGCAACAAAAACAATACCCCGTCTCTAATGGCAGGCAATTGCCATCACTACTGCTCTCACCGATGCTGCTGCTTCTCTTGCAGGGACCACTCATTCCCAATGCTGCTAACAGTCTGCAAGCCAAGCCTCCATGGGGAAACAACTGTTTTAATTTCCATTACCTCTGTTGGTGCAGTCCCTATGCTAGGATTTGGCAAAGGCACACGGTGATTGAACCAAGGACCATCCAGTAGACACCAAGCTGTCCTTGGACTCATTCCTGTACACCTTTTGCACAGGACATTTTGACTCATTTTCCTTACCAGAAGTGCCTCTCCTCAAATTCACTCATTCTCAGGTAAAGAGATTTCTTTACATCCCATCTCTGTTTTTCACACATCCCATCTCTTTGTTTTCCAGACACACAAAGCACGCACAATCCTCAATCCTAGTGTAGGTTCAAGCTGTGAATCTTGATACATGTAAATTACAAATAAGAATCTACCTTTTGGAGCTGGGCATGGTAGCTCATGCCTGTAATCCTAGCACTTTGGAAAGCCGAGGCAGGCAGATTGACTGAGCTCAGGAGTTTGAGACCAACCTGGGCAACACGATGAAACCCTGTCTCTCCCCAAAAAACTACGAAAAATTAGCCAGGGGTGTTGACACATGCCTGTAGTCTCAGCTACTCGAGAGGCCTGAGGGAGGATAATTTCTTGAACCTAGGAAGCAGAGGTTGCAGGGAACTGAGATTGTTCCACTGCACTCCAGCCTGGGTGATAGAGTGAGACTCTAAAATAATAAATAAATAAAGCTACCTGTGGTACTGAGAATAAAATGAATAGTGTGTGTATATTGTTTGTAATGCATTTGGAAAGCCACCTGGGAAGAAGGAAGAGGGATTCAAGGGAAGAGGCAGGAACCCCAGAGCTGGTGTCTGAAAGGTGTCACACCATAGCCCTGGAACACAACAGGACTCCAGCATGCATGTGTAACACCTAAGAGGAAACTCCAGGGAGAGGGTTTACTCCAAGACAAAATGACTGTTTGGTGCAACTATGCATGCTGGGCCAAGCCTGCCCCATAGACTTACTTCATTTAAGCATCACCCAGGAAGAGCAAGAAAGCTAACATCTTGGGAAGATTCTTGAAGATGGGTGCAGAGACATCCCAGTGATGGGACGTCTCTGAGCCCAAAGTGGGAAGCCGCACATCCCAGGAGAAAGAAAGAAAGAAATTTCCAACTAAAATTATATTTTTCTTTTTCTTGGAAAAATAAGACTTTGAAATAGAAATTATATTGTTATAAACAATATTTATCATCCCCCCAAAAGAAAAATATTATCAAAATATTCTATCTCTGCAGCCTCAGTTCCTTCAATGTGTCATTGGTGCCGCATTACTCCATGGTCATCACTTTATTGAAACTGTGGCCTTGAGGTTCGGTGATGGTCACCAGTTCCATGAGGACAGTATCCTGTTTCCTTTTCTAGGCAACCTCTTCACATAATATGCTGCTGCTCTTCCTGGAGCCAATACCACCTTTCTAAAACAATTCTCTTCCCACTGCAACTTCTCTACTCTGTCAAAATATCTTTTTTTCTTTCCTCTTTGAACAATTTTTAATCTCTTGGCAGTTTCTTCAATTATGTTTCATTCTTGCCCATATCTTTGTCCATAATTCCTACTTCCACACCATACTTCCCCCTAGATACTCTTTTCTACCATCAGCCTCTAGTTATCACCTTTATCAGGGGTTCTCAAAAATTTTAATACATTATGCTGGGCACAGTGTCTCATGACTGTAATCCCAGCACTTTGGGAGGCTGAGGCAGCTGATCCCTTGATCACTTGAGGCTAGGAGTTCGAGATCAGCCTGGCCAAAATGGTGATACCCCATTCTACTAAAAATAAAAAATACAAAAATAAGCCAGGCGTGGTGGTGCACGCCTGTGGTCCCGGCAATTCAGGAGGCTGAGACAGGAGAATAGCTTGAATCTAGGATGCAGAGTCTTCAGTGAGCTGAGATTGTGCCACTGCACTTCAGCCTAGGCAACAGAGTGAGACTCCACCTCAAAAAATATTTTTTGATACATTAAAATAACCAAAAAAAAATGTAACAGAAGGATTTCTGGGTCCCATCCTCCAAAAGATATAATTGGATATATCTGGAATAAGGTCCAAGAATCTTCATTTTTACAAACATCCCATGAGAGGCACCTCTGATGCAGATGCCCTCAGATCACCCTGAAAAATGCTAACCTCTATTGCTTATAACTTCTAAGTCTAAATCACCAGTGTCTTCATCTGTGTCCTGAGTCTCAGACACATACAGCTACTTAGTATTTCCATTACGTAAAATGCTATAGTCTGAAAAACAAATGTTATTACTTCACTCTGAGACAATTTACTTCATTGCTTAGATGTCCTATCTTCAGTCAAAGTAGCACTATCAACTCAATCTGTAAACTAGAGATTCTCTCCACTTCTTTATTATCCTATAAGTCCTTTTCATTTGCCCTCCAAAAAAATTCCTTCAATGTGTCCCTTACCTCTGCCTAGTTTAAGTGACTGCTGTTCTTCCCTGAAAAATTAAATAGTCCCTTCCCTGGCCCCTCTAACCCCAGTCTCTCTCATTTCCTGTCTTCCTTTCTTTCATACTGTCAGCACAAGACTAAAACAGAAACCAAACAAATCTTTGATGTTCTCTTGGCTCTCTAAATTACTAATGCCCTAACATAGGTAGCATTCAAGATTCTGTCCAATCTGAATCCAATCTTAATTCTAAATTTCTTCTCTTCAGTCTTCCCACCATGCACAAGCGCAAGCTCACAAGCTCCTCTCACCCTCAGAACGCCACCATATCTTCAGGCATACCTCTCTCCTACCCAGAATGTCCCTCACCCTATCTCTATATGTTGGAATCCTTTCCAAGCTTTCAGACTACAGTGCTTCACTGAAACATGGCAAGGACAGAATTTTAAGCTGACCCTATAAGTTTCCTCAAATTGTGAAGACATCTTCATTTATTTACTCATAACCAAGTATTTGCTGAACATCTCTAACATATCAAGTCCTGCATTAGGCACTGACAATTCAGCAATGAATAAGGTAGTTTCTGTTTGTGTATGTGTCTGTTTGGTTGTGTGTGATGAGAGAGATGAGAGAGGAACAGGAAGTAAGGCTGTGTTTCGGAGAGGAGAGGAGCCCTATTTTGGAGGGCGCTGTGGATTGGACTGCTCAGCATTCAATCCAATCTACATTTCTAAGATACAAAGTCTAGAAAGTCAAAGTCCACATGTACTACTTAGTAAAAGGCAAGGATGTTTTAACCAAAAGACCAAACAATTATAATCCAGTGACTTAAAGAAGATTCAAGATTTTGTTTCGCTCATGCAATCATCCAAAGTAGTTAAACAAGCTTGCTCCACAACGTCATTAGGGGATCCAGGGCCGCTATGTGGGGCTACATTCTGCATCATTGCCATCTATGTGGTTGAAGCTGGGCCAGACTCCAACCAATGGTAAAGAAAAGAAATATGTATTACTTCCACTCACAGTCTCCAGGTGAGACTAGGCACGTGACCATGCCTACCTGCAGGGGAGACTCGAAAATGAAATCTAGTCTAGCTGTGAACTCTGGAAAGAGAAAATAACTTTTCTAACAACCAATACTTTTTGTAAAGCATTTGGTAGAGTCCCTTGGTTATCTTTGTGTGGGTACTGACTCATTTCAGGAGAGAAGCAAGGGCTTCCATGTTGCTGGTGTAGATCATGGTGAAGGCAGCCTGGTTCGGGAAATGGCCACTGCAGCACTGCTGGTTTCCTCCTTTGGCAGATTCCTGACCAAGGAAGGCAGAGGTCTCACTCTGAAGCCAGAAGCCAGGATGACATATTTCTGATTCTATAATAGTCCCTGATTACAGCAAAGGCAGCACCTGCCCTGGCCCAATTCTATTGCATGGATTTGGAAATATTTTCTGAAACCTCAACATAGTTTCCTTCTTCAGTTCTCCCAATGATTCTCTGAGTCATGTAATAACTCCCTGTCTGCTTGGGATGAGTAGATTCTGTCCTTGGCCATTGAAATCTGAAAAATACAACTACTATGCCACCAAAAGCCTGAAGTATCCTTGGAGATCTCTCATTCACATTTTCACAATGACCATACAGTTTATGTTGAATTCCAAAGAACATTTTCGAAGAGATACACCACTCTGTAGATCCCCAAAGGGTGCAGAAAAGAGTATTAATTTTTCTAATACATCTAACATTCTGCTCTTACACCTCAACATCCAATTGCACCTTCATCTCTTCAACCTCAGAAAGCATGTTATGGGGGAAGGTGAGGTGGAGAGGGAAGTGATCCAAGATGTCTGGTGAGTAGAGTCACAACCAGAGCCCCCACGCTTTCTTTAAAATGAATTGTATTTTCTATGACATTTCTATTGAAATGTCATTTTTCTATGCAAGGTGAAGTATTTGCAAAGAAATAGGCTGATGAGTGCAGTTTACTTTGAAATACATAAAGAAAATAAAGTAGCTGGATGCAGTGGCTCACACCTGTAATTCTAACATTTTGGGAGGCTGAAGTGGAGGATCACTGGAGCTCAGAAGTTTGAGACCAGCCTGGGCAACACAGTGGGATGTCTGTCTCTATAAAACATAAAAAAGCATATCCAGGTGTGGTGGTGCACGCCTGTCGTCCCAGCTACTTGGGAGGCTGAGGAAGGAAGGTCACTTGAGCCTGGGAGATCCAAGCTTCACGGTGCAGTGAGCCATTATCACAGGACTGTGCTCTGGCCTGGACAACAGAGCAAGACCCTGTCACAGAAACACAAAAAACAAGAAAGAAAGAAAAGGAAGTGGAATGAGAGATTGATAGAAAGATGGACAAATGAGCAGGTATGTGATAAAGCAAGTATAGCAAAATGTTAAGGGGGCAGAATGCAAGTGGTGTGTGTATGGCTGCACACAGTAAAATTATTCCAGCTTTGCAGCACATTTAAAATTTTTCACAACAAAATGTCGATAAAGTATTGTTCATTAAAAATAATATGTTTCTTTTTTGTACACAAACAGTACAGGTATGTCTTGAGAAAAGTAATAATTTTCTCTTTTCCTTTATCCACTACTAATTTGTGATATATTTTATTTATTCATATTTCCCTTTGTTTATTCAAGAATAAAGCCTACATATACAAATACGTTTTAAGATCAAGTGGGATAATACTATATTGTACTTCATAAATTGTTTTCTAAATTTATAAATGATCATAGATATCTTTCCAAGTTAATTTATGTAGATCTATGTCTTTTTTAAACAGTGTATGATATTTTATAATATGAATTACCTAATTGGTTCAATCATTCTGTTTTTGACAACTATTCACGTTGTCTCCAGTTCTTGGTTGCCAAAAACAATATATTTCTTATACAGATGTCTCTATATACTGGTATTTTTATACCTAGTAAATAAGTAACTGGAAGTGGAACTGTTGGCCAGTGGGGCATATGTATTTTAAATGTTAATTAGTTCTGCCAGGTAACTTTCTAAAAAGGCTGCTTATTGTCCAGCCACGAGTGAACGGATTCCTCTTATTCCAGTCTCACCAGCACCAGAAATTATCCCTCATGAGCATTCAGATGGTGATCTTGATATGTTTTAGGATTTGTTCCAGAGGAAACAAGACTGAACAATGAAGAGAACCCCAGAATAAATTACTTACTAAGGTCACATAGCTTAATATCAGAACAGGGAAAGAAACTATGGATTTCTTATTTGCAACATTTGCTTCTTCCTTTTTAGAACATAGCCTAAAGTCACTAAGTGAAAGCAGTCACAGGTGACTGTGTTAGTCCATTTGCATTGCTATAAAGAAATGCCTGATACTGAGTAATTTATAAAGAAAAGATGTTTATTTTGGCTCACAGTTCTTCAGGCTGTACAAGTAAGTATGGTGCCAGCATATGCTTCTGGTGAGGCCTCAGGCGCTTACAATCATGGTGGAAGGTGAAGGGCAAGCTGGAACATCACATGGAGTGGAAGAGAGCAAGAGAAAGAGGGGGAGGACCCACACTCTTTTAAGCAACCAGAGATATTGCATGAACTCAGAATGAGAATTCACTCATTATCATAAGGACATCACCGAGATATGCATGAGGGTTCCTCCACCATGACCCAAACACCTTCCACACCACCTCCAACATCAGGGATCACATTTCAGCAACAGACCTTGAGAGAATAAACATCTAAACCATATCAACAACCATTTTCATCTTGTAGCAAAATTAAAATTTTATCTTTCAAACATATTTAGCTACCCTTCCTGTCTCAGCTTTCTGACCTTTTTCAGTTCTACATTCCTAATTTTAGACAATATAGTCAAATACGGAGTGTGGAAAATGAGGGATACCTCAATGTTCCATCCAGTGGAGGGTAGTAGAACTCTGACATATCCTCTTCTCATGCTGTTTCCAGAAGGGCATGGGTCAAAGTGGTGATACTAAACACAAAGAAGGCATTAATGTGCACTGTCAGCCTGTATAGCGCTCCCAGGCTCACTTTACAAACTTAGACAAATCTCTCTGCTGTCCAGTTTGCATTTAAAATGAAGATGTACCTTTTGCATACTGAGAAGCAGTGTCTATATTTTATAATTATTTATTTTTGAGACAGAGTCTCACTCTGTTGCACAGGTTTAAGTGCAAGTGGTGGGATCTCAGCTCACCTCAATCTCTACCTCCCGGTTTCAAGAGATTCTCTTGCCTCAGCCTCCTGAGTAGCTGGAATTACAGGAGTCTGCCATGGCACCTGGCTAATTTTTTTTTTTTTGAGATGGTATTTCGCTCTTGTTGCCCAGGCTGGAGTGCAATGGCGCTATCTCATACTCAGGCTGGAGTGCAATGGTGCGATCTTGGCTCACTGCAACCTCCACCTCCAGGGTTCAAGCAATTCTCCTGCTTCAGCCTTTCCTAGTAGCTGGGATTACAGGTATGCACCACTATGCCCAGCTAATTTTGTATTTTTAGTAGAGATGAGGTTTCTCCATGTTGGTCAGGCTGACCTCGAACTCCCAACCTCACATGATCCACCCGCCTTGGCCTCCCAAAGTGCTGGGATTACAGGCATGAGCCATCACGCCTGGCCCTAATTTTTGTATTTTTAGTAGAGATGGGATTTCACCATGTTGGCCAGGCTGGTCTTGAATTCCTGACCTCAGGGAATCCACCTGTCTTGGCCTCCCAAAGTGCTGGGATTACAACAGGCATGAGCCACCATGCCGGCCCAGAGTCTATATTTTAAAACAAACATTTTAGTCAAGGTTCTAGATATTTAGTAAAACCTCATGTAGGAATAATCTATCCTACCAAATAAAATAAGTGAAATGAGAAGGAACAAAAACCTAGAAACAAGTTATATGATATGGCTTTCTTTTGTCTGATTCTGGGATATTGAGTAATTATGTTGCCATATTGTCTGTTGTCTATTTTGAAACTATTTTTTCCTAAGGATGAAAGCAGCTACTCAGATACTTCAGAGTAAATGGTTAGGTAATTTAAGGCATGCATATTTTTTCCAGTAACAGAAGTAGTGTATACCATTTCCCACTCACAGATTAAATCTTTGAAAAATGTTACTTTTATAGAAAAACTCCTTGTGCTAACACTTAAAAGAATACACATTACACCTTCCTTCTTCTCTTTATTGTCCAGGAAATTTTTTAAAAGTGATCTGGTCAGTATATTGTTCCAAAATCAGAGAAACACAGAACCAACAGCAAATAGAAATAGGCCCTCACAATATATGATAGTGCTACTCACCAAAAGGCAAACTAATTGTTGAAGACTTTGAATGAATGAGAATGGGGCTAATAATTCAAATTTTCCAGGTAACTAGGCAGTTAGTGTGGATTGTGGCTGTTGTAAGTTTTAAAACATAATTCACTTTTCACTGGGCTATCTCTGAAGTTCTCAGGTACTTCAATGTCAAGGAGTATTCAGTTTTTCTAAACACTCTGAAGCAAGTATTCAGCAAAGAAAGAACAGCAATAGAGTTAGGGCAAAAACTAGAGGATAAGCCTTTTTATTTAATCACTAAGAAAGCTGAAAACTTGTGTTGATGTGTCATGAATGCTGTGCACGCATAGGTTAATGCTCTTTGAGATCATGGTCATTTACTACATTACTTGTTCCCAAATACATAAAGTAGGAACAATGAACATGGTCATTTACTACATTACTTGTTACCAAATAGGTAAAGTAGGCACAGGTCTCTAACTTGGAACAATTTCTTTTTTTAGCCCAAAAATATTATATAATCTGCATATCTTTCTTCTACAATTTTTAAATAGCTTATCATAAACTTCAATCATCACTATCACTATTATTATTATAGCAATATAATATTACTATTGTAGCAATATGATCTTGGTCAAACTAATTGCCTCATAATCTGTTACTCTCATTCATTTCTGTAAGAAGTTAAGTATTATTATATGGAAGTGCTATAGCATCTCAAGCCTAATTTCAGGCTTTTTTCTTTTTTTTAAATTATACTTTTAAGTTCTGGGGTACATGTACAGAATGCGCAGGTTTGTTACATAGGTATACACGTTCCATGGTGGTTTGCTGCACCCATCAACCTGTCATCTACATTAGATATTTCTCCTAATGCTATCCCTCCCTTAGCTCCCCTCCCCCAAATATGTCCCACTGTGTGATGTTCCCCTCCCTGTTTGCATGTTTTCTTATTGTTCAGCTCCCATTTATGAGTGAGAACATGTTTGGTTTTCTGTTCCTGTGTCAGTTTGCTGAGAATGATGGTTTCCAGCTTCATCCATGTCCCTGCAAAGGACATGAACTCATCCTTTGTTATGGCTGCATAGTATTCCATGGTGTGTATGTGTCACATTTTCTGTAACCAGTCTATCATTGATGGGCATTTTGGTTGGTTCCAAGTCTTTGCTATTGTGAAGTGCTACAATAAGCATACATGTCCATGTGTCTTTAGAATATAATGATTTATAATCCTTTGGGTATTTATCCGGTAATGAGACTGCTGGGTCAAATCGTATTTCTGGTTCGAGATCCATCTTGAAACAATTTCTACCTGCCCCCTAAATGCATGCACGTGCATGCACAGACACACACACACACACACACACACACACACCATATACTGGGAAATCTCTGGGATAGACAGGTAGTCTAGCTCAGTTATTCGAAGTCTTAGGAAAATATATTCACTTTTCTTTGGGTTACCTCTTCTACATTTCAAGTGCAGTATCAACCTATCAGTCTATGACAGGAACAAAGAGGAACCCTTGTCCTGCTTGTAAACTTTAGCTAGGGGAAACGGTTCTTCTAGGATAGTCTTACTTTGGTCTAGCATACTGGTTCTTAACTGAGAGTGATTTTTGCCCCCTCTTCCTGCCGAAGAGAAGGAATATTTGGTAATGTCTGGAGGCGTGTTTTGGTTTTCATAACTGAGGCAGAGGTGTGCCACTGACATCTAGTGGGTGGCAGCCGTGGGTGCTGCTAAACGTCCTACAATACAGAGGACAGCCTCCACATTCACCCACAACAACGAATCATCCAGCCCCAAATGTCAATGTCAATAGCAGAGGTTGAGAAAACTTTACCTAGGCCAGGGCGACTGGCATGTCACCAACAGCTTTAGTGCCAATAACTTTCTTAACATTATCATCCCTATTTTCATTTTCCCTTTCTTTCCCACCCTAGCTCCAAATATAGCAGAGAAACCACTCTGTTACCAACAGAAATGATTCATACATAGTTGGCTAACTCATGGCTATGTTAGCCATAGCTAACTCATCTTGAGAAATATGATGAGTTATGGCTAACTCATCTTGAGAAATATGACTAATATTGGCCATTTCTGAAATGTGAGTTGAATGGTTTATTAAAGTAAGTAAATAATTTCAGGTTAATAATTGACTTTGAATCACAAACTATTTGAGTTGGCCATGTTAATCTATCATTGTGTAACTCAATATGGTCAACTTGAATGACCTCACTTTTAGATTATTCCTGGCCAAAAACAAAACAAAGCAAAACAAAATCAAAGAAAATGTTCAAGTCAACTGTGAGAATGGGTTAATTTCTTTGTAGACCCATGTAAAAACACACATAGTCACGTTGTGAATATGAAAAATAATCATCTAGGAAATATTTCTCTTTTTTGAGACAAAAGTCTCATTCTGTTGCCCAGGTTGGAGTGCAGTGGTGTGATCTTGGCTCACTGCAACCTCTACCTCTGGGTTCAATCTATTCTCATGCCTCAGTCTCCTGAGTAGCTGAGACTACAGGCACATCCACCATACCTGGCTAATTTTTGTATTTTTAGTATTCGTGGGGTTTTGTCATGTTGGCCAGGCTGGTCTCAAACTCCTGACCTCAGGTGATCAGCCCACCTTAGCCTCCCAAAGCACTGGAATTACAGGCTTGAGACACTGTGCCCAGCGTCATCTAGGAAATATTGCTATTTGGCTTGACATCTGTGAATTAAGTCATCTAGGCCAGGTGGCAAGAGTATCAGTCCAGGTAAGTCTGTGTCAAAGGTAAATTCAAGGTATGCTTTGGCCCAAGTAAGTTACCACCTAAATTAAAAAATTAAGCACAAACTTGGAATAAAATTGTTATAACTACTGACAACAAAGGTTTGCTTATATGTGGAAGGGGTGTTTCCTCTATATTCATGAAGAAACTGTATAAACTGAGCCCTGCTGGCTTGGTCTATGGCATACTACATGAAAGTAGAAAATTATTTTAGTATCTCAAGTATTAGATTGACATTTGTTGAGATATTAATTGGCTTTCTAGCCAATTGCTTTATTGTAAAAGTTCTTAAGTGTCAGAAATTGAAAAGTAATTACTTCTTACTCTTTACATTTCTGTCTTTACAGTCTTAAACCACTCCCACCTCCATCCTTCATCAACTACATAATTTTTGGTACCCAGTGCAAAATGAAAGATGGGACCCATTCAAATATTATTAAGAATTTCAAGATGGTGACAGCAGAGCCTTAAACTAAGTATGGGCCATTCTCAGTGCATCTGTCATGTATACATCTATAAAGCCAGCTCTGCTTCCTTATCCCAATAGACTTCTGTGAGGTCATGCACACAGAAATGCAGTTTTTAAGCTGTTACTCTGAAGGCCTCCACATACAGTTGAGCAGACACTGCACTGCACAATTCTAAGAGAATTCATGTCAGAGGCTAAGGAGATCGCATCCTCTAAAACTGTGTGGCACACAACCTGCATCCCCATATGTGCCAACCCTAGCACTAGTAACGTAAAACATACCCTTCGCTAGCTCAACAAAGAGAGTTATAATACATAGTTACTTCCTTTCTTATCCACCAAAAAAATGCAAAGTGACTCAGCTGATCATCGAATTCTGTGACTCTTTTAACTTTCCCGTTGTTTGCAATCACTGGAGAGGGTGATTTTCACTTATTAAATTCTAGTTCAAAGATCATAAGAAAAAAATTCTTTTGTGTTTTTCTCATAAACAAAACTGTTTGTCATGTTTTTTTCTGATACTAATTTTCTGGCATTTCCATGGTAATGTAACCAATTTGTATATTAGAATTTTATTCTGATTGATGTCTTACTTGGGAAAGTGCTAGCATTTATGGGAGATCGCCTGTGAGGGTCAAAGGGAATGCCTCATGGTCATTGAATCAACACAGATTTATTGGATATTAAAGAGTTGAAAGTGACCTAAACATTTTCTTCCTTCACCCTCTCTTTATACAGACGAGAAACTGAAAACTGGACTTGCAACTGGTGCCATAGGTAGAGAATGGAAGAGTAAAGAAAGACCAGATCCCAGATCTCAGCAATCCTGATTCCTGGTACAATCAGAGAGTATGTGCTTAAATCAGACCCATCCTGATAGAAAAGTGATAAACGTTTCTTTTGGCATGTGAAAAATCAATGTTCTATGAATAATTATAACTGTGACTTAGACTTGACAGATAACATGTTAGCAGCTACCCAGTCAGATCCTGTGATCTCACAGTGTCACGACTGCATGAAATGGATGCTATTAGTCATTGCGGTCTATTAGCACTGTGTTAAGATTCCTTTTGTGTCGTCACTGTAAACCCTCTTACTTCAGGTGTTCATAACAAGCTCATAAGCATTCTGTTCACAGTCAGACATCTGAAGCATAAAAACTCCCTGCAATAAAAATAACTTAGAAGTATTTACTAAAAATTCAGAAATATCTCAGACATTTACATTTTATCAAACAAGAGAGTTTACAATCAAACTTGATTTTGTAATATATTTAAATTTGAAAATCATCATGAAATCTTGAAAGAAACATTGATTCTAACTTTCTCCATATACAACAAACCATCAGAATGACTGCCCCCTGAAGTGATTTCACTTTGTCATTGTCTTTCTGTCTGACTTGGAGTCAATGTCTCTCTCTTTTACTCTAACAGAGGGAGAGGATTTCTTATCACCACAACCAGACTGTGTAAGTTCTAAATGTGAGACGACAGAGCTTCCTTAGAAGCTCATGCTTCCTACCACCTCTATTATACACAGATAATTGTTTTTCTGCCAGTTCATTACTTCTTGATATTCTTTGCCCCAAATGGATGATAGGATTTTTTTCTGAAAAGTATTAAAATTTGGCTACCAAGTCAGTGTTATATATTAACTAATAGTTTGCCTTCAGAGTTCTAAAAAAAAAAATCATGATTTCCATCAAACCTAGCCCTCCTCTTAAGGTGACATAATTGATAACTTTGTGAGCAAGCACTATTTCCATCATCAGGAAGCACTAACATGAAATGATATGTGCATCAGGAATGGTACTTAAGACAATATATAAGATATTTCCTCATGTTAATATAGCTTGCATTTTTGGCCCTGACTCTTCATTGCTCCTGTATCTATATGTTGTTATGTGATTTTGCAATTATGGCCCTTGACCTTGGATTTGAGCATGTTATTTACTTGGGCCAATGTGACATAAGTAGAAATGTGGTTTCCCCATTGCTTTTGTATATCTTTGCCATTGTCATCAGAAGATTTGCCTTGGCTAGCCTGAGCTAGGAAGGAAGAACAGAGACAGATGGAAAGAAACAAACTGCCCCGGCCAACCTACAAAGAAACAGCAAACAGCAATGTGGTCCCAGGCCATGCAGTCTGAATCTGAGACTCCCAGTCAAGCCCAGACTACATAGGCCAATGTGCAAAGTCCCACAAACAGACACACGGGTGGTAAGAAGTGATTCTTATCTAAAGTCACTGAATTTTGAGATAGTTTCTTACTGGGTAACAGGTAATACATTGAGTTTTATTGTCAAAACCAGGAGCAAGATATAGCTGAAAATAACTGATTTAGAACTTCTCTTGGAGTCCAAAATAAGGCCAGAAAAATACACTGTCATGCTTATTATTTTCAAACAGAGGAAATTACTTTTATTTGAAGACAAGAATAGATAAAAATGGCTAGTATTTGTTGAGTTTGCTGAGAAACAGGTGGCTCTCCAGATATTTTGAAATAATTTTCAAAGTTTGGACACTCTGGAAATAATAGTTTTCAAAGTCTGGACACTCCCTAGTATGTAGAGACCAGAAGTTCCTTGCCATTCTGAAAATACCCTACTTAACTAATCTGCACCTCTCACTTAGAATCACAGTGCTATTTCTCCAACGTAGGGTATTTAACTTTTATTTAACAAGATTTTGTATTCAGTGAACACTACTTTCTTTCTTTTTTGTTTTTTTTTTTTTTTTTTTTTTTTTTTTTTTGAGACAAAGAGTCTCGCTCTTGTTTCCTAGGCTGGTGTGCAATGATATGATCTTGGCTCACTGCAACCTCCATCAATCAGGTTCATTTGATTCTCCTGCCTCAGCCTCCTGAGTAGCTGGGATTAAGAGCATACACCACCACACCCAGCTAATTTTGTACTTTTAGTAAAGATTGGTTTCTCCATGCTGGTCAGGCTGATCTTGAACTCCCAACCTCAGGTGATCTGCCCACCTCAGCCTCCCAAAGTGCTGGGATTACAGGAATGAGCCATTGTGCCTGGACTATTCTTTCGACTTACTAAACATCAGATATCTTTCATTTTCTTGAGTTTAAAGCTTAAATCAGAGGCTAAATAATTCAAATTGGATTAACAGACTTTGGATTGTGAATAATTCTCTTGAATATTGTAAGCCTTTGATCTAAATATCAAAGTAATTGCAAATTTACTAATATTTAAATAAAATGAAAGAATAAGCATAACTGTTAGGCCATTACATTTTACATTATGGTTATGGGATTCATAAAGCATTACTAACATATAGATGCTTCCCCACAAGCATAACTTTTCTAATGATTTAATTGAAGTCAGTATCTTGGTTTAAGACTTGCTTTGAGAATGAACTCAGGATACTTACTCAAAAAAGTACTAGTACAAACTAAACAAATAACTAATGAAGGTAGAGAGATTATAGATAATTTTAAATATTAAATCAAGTATGGGAAAATGGATTGTGCCCTTGGAAACAAATAGCTATTTTTCATTTACTTCCTGTACAGTAAGCAAAATGACTTTAGAGGTTAAAAAAAAATCCGTGTTTCATTACCTAAGACCTTGCTGAGGATTGAGAATATTTTTCTGCTGTTGACATCTTATTAAAATTATTTAACAATGAAGCAATCCATTTGCTTCATTGATGCTAAAATTGATATATTTTTCAAAATACAGTCCAGAGTTTTCAGAGAAAACCTATGGATTTTTGACTCAATGTCTATATCTATCACTAAAAGGTGTGAAGTAAAATAAAACATTAAATGTGCTGAGTCAAGAGAATAGGAAACATATTATGCAATAAAGTCCCGCCTTAATGATGCTATTAAAAGTGGCAAAGAACATAACATAAATATTTTTTATAATGAGATTAATTTAAAAATTGCTACTTTGCATTAATTTGCTATTGGTAATACATGCATTTTATCATTTTATAACTATGCCCTTAAAAACCTAGGTATCATTTTTGTTATTTAATTTAATATAGAGAGAATAGAAACATTTTATTTAAGACATAAAAACAAGCTTTCTTTTTGTTCATTTTGAAATCAATTCAGGTTTATAGAAAGGTTCTGTACTTCACATTAGAATTCCCGTGTGCCCTTAATTCATATTCTGTAAATGTTAATATTTTACTATATTTATTTTATCACACCCCTCTCCTTAATATACCTAGAACTGTTTAAGATTAAGTTGCAGACATGATATTACATGTTCCCCTAAATATTTTAGTGTGTATATCCTCAAGACTATTGTTTTACATAGACACAATACTAATTACCAATGGCAGGAAACTAACATTGATGCAGGTAATCTATAGACCTCACTTAATTTTGTCAATTACCCATTATAACAATGTTGTTTATAGCAAAAAAACATTCAGTCTATACATTACATTGAATTGTGATATCCCTTTAGTCTCCTTTAATCTAGAACCACTTCTCAAAAAAATATTTTTTATCGATATTTTGCAAATTATTTTATAGAATGCCCCCCTGACATTGGGATTGTCTTTTGTTTTCTTATGATTACATTTAGCATTTCTGGCCAGAAATATTATAGAAGGGATGTTTCATTTTCTCAGTGCAACACATCAAGAAGCACTTTGTATCGGTCTGTCCCATTATTGATAAGTTAACTTTGCTCACTTAAGCAAAGTCAGCTTTCTTCACTGTAAAGTCATTATCTCTTTTTCCACTTAACAAATAAGTTTTTGTGGGAACACAGTTTGAGACTATGTAAATATCCTGGTCCTTCTCACATTTTCAGCCACTAATTTTAGCATCCATTGATGATTTTTGCCTGAATGGAATATTATCACAAAGGTTGTCAAAAGGTAATTTTTCTGATCTCATCATTCTTCACTGATTGGTTGGTTTTCTACTATTATAAAAGGAGTTTTTCTACTCCATTTATGTGTGTGTGTATATAAGGTAGTCATAGTTACTCATTTTATTCAATAGGCTATAATTCTTTACTATTATGATTTATTTTGGTAGTCAAATTGTACCTGATTTGGCCTTAGTGAGCACCTTTGTACTGGATCTTGTGTCCTTTTGACATATACTCATTCTTCTTTCAGTACTTTTTTATTTTCAGAACACACAAAAAAAGATGTACTTATTAGGCCCCATCCTTAGAATCAGCCATTTCTCTAAGGAGCCCTGGTTCCTATTAGTAGAGTATTTAGAAAGCAGGATTTGGGCTCTAGGTGGGTCATTGCTTTTAGGCATTATCAGCAGACAGAGCAAAGAAATAAATGTGCACACACACATCCACATCTATTTCTATATCTACCTACTTATCTCAGGGTTTCTCACCATAGGCACTATTGAAATTTAGGGTCACAACATTTTTTGTTAAGTGGGGGCAGAAGGCTATCTTCTGCATTGCAGGATGTTTAACAGCATCTCTGGCTTCTACACTCAATGCCGATGGCATACCTTACCTCTTAGATGTGATAATCAAAAATGTCTCTAGACATTACCAAATATTTCCTCGAGGGCAGAACTACCCCCACTTGAGAACCATGAATGAATCTACCATGAATTCATACTGATACCTCCCAATACAGTCCAACCTCATAAAGCTAATCCTGTCCTTCCGTCTTTCCATATTGTAACTCTCTTCTTTGACAGTGAAAAACCTCTTTCCTATTATCTATTGTATATTTACTTGTGTGCCCATTCCTAAAACATACACACACAAAAGTCATTTCATCATTGTTAATCCATGTCCCTAAGAAAAAAAATTGAATATTTTCAAAGGCTTTTCAGCATCTCTGGAGATAGTCATATGATTTTTCTCCTTAAGTCTATTAACATAACATATTAATGGAGTTTCTAATATTGAACCAAATTTACAATTCTGGAAGAAATTCTACTTGATCATGGCTTATTATTGTTTATGATGTTGTATTGGATTTCATTCACCAGTATTTTGTTTGAAACTTTTGCTTCAATATTTATGTGAAAGTACTCTGTAATTTCTTTTATTGTCCCATCAGTTTTTTATAACAGTGTTATACTTTCTTCATAAAAATACCTGAGAAATTTTCTTTCATTTTAATTCTCTGGAACAGTTTCTGAAGTTTAGATTATAGTGAAATTACCTAGACCCAGTACTTTTGCTGAATCTTAACTTCCTTGATGTTTTCTAGGAAAATTTGTCTGTGTAATTCTTACATCTTTAATGGGGTCGATTTTGTTAACTTTATTTCCCAATGCAACTATTTATTTCATTTAAGTTTTCAAGTTTAGTCTGGGCGCAGTGACTGACGCCTATAATCCCAGCACTTCGGGAGGCCAAGGCAGGTGGATCACAAGCTCAGGAGATCAAGACCATCCTGGACAACATGGTGAAACCCCGTCTCTACTAAAAATACACACACAAAAAAAAAACTAGCTAGGCGTTGTGGCACGTGCCTGTGGTCCCAGCTACTGGGGAGGCTGAGGCAGGAGAATCGCTTGAACCGGAGGTTGCAGTGAGCCAAGATAGCGCCACTGCACTCCAGCCTGGTGACAGAGCGTGACTCCATCTCAAAAGAAAAAGAAAGAAAAAAGTTTTCAAGTTTCAAAGATGTCTGCAAAGCAGTCTCTTATGATTGGTTATTTTCCCCTTATTATATCTTATTTTATATGTTTGTGTATTCTCACTTTTCTTGATTAAGTTAGCAGTGGTTTATCTATGCTTTGAAAATTAAAAATAATTCAACACTTTTTATTTCTTCAGTAGATTTATTGTTTTACTCTTCTCTACCTCTTGATTCTGTTTTTCTTCTTCTTCTTCCTAGGTTTTTAGTCTCAGATTCTGTCATTTACTGTAATTCTTTTATATGTATTGAAAAGGTGATTAAGGGAATAACATGTCAATTATCCTAAAAATAACTCATAAATTCTAAAGTTTACTGTTTTAATCATCATTATATTTTAGAAATTCTTTAATTTTGGTATTTTCTTCGACATTCACCAAAGAGTTGTTTATCAAAAGGTTTTAAAAATTTTTGAATGAAAAGCCCTTTTTAAAAAATTTTGTTAATGTTGTATAATTTTTAATGTTATGATTGAATAGTGATTATTGTAATATTCTGAGGTTTTATCAAAATTTCTGGAGATTTTTCTAATATTTGATTAATGTTTGTAAATGTCCCCATGTTTGCTTGTGGTTTCTTTATTACCAACATACAAAGTTCAATACATATGGAAAATATCTGACTTATTGTGTTTAGATTTTTAAAATCGTTATATTTTTGTTCATTTGATTTGTCTTTACTTAGTAGTGCATACATTCTCCTATTATTAGTGTGTTTCTTTTTTTTTCTGAGATGAGTCTTGCTCTGTCACCCAGACTAGAGTGCAGTGGTGTGATCTCGGCTCACCACAATCTCCGCCTCCCAGGTTCAAGCGATTCTCCTGCCTCAGTCTCCCAAGTAGCTGGGATTACAGGCACCCACCACTGTACCTGGCTAATTTTTTTTATTTTTAGAAGAGACGGGGTTTTACCATATTGGCCAGGTTGGTCTTGAGCTCCTGACCTCAGGTGATCTGCCCACCTCAGCCTCCCAAAGTGCTGGGATTACAGATGTGAGCTACAATGCCAGGCTATTAGTGTGTTTCTATGTGTCATTGCAGGTCTTCTACTATTTACTTTATAAAACTGATACCTTTGTTTTTAGGTGCATGGATATTTATAATTGTTTTATACACATATATACGTATAATTGTGTTTTTATTATGAAGTGTACTTTTAACATTAATACCATCCTTTATTCTATATGATATGGTCCAGCATTCTTACTGCTTTCATTTTTCCGCTACGCTTTCATCTTTGTTTTTGTCGTTGGTGTTTTCTTTTTTGCTTTTTGTAATTATGTGTCTCTTGTGTAAAGCACAGGGTTGGTTCTTAATTTGTGAGTCAAATTCAAGATAATATCCTTTTAACAGCTGAGTTAATCCCATGGCTGGAAGGGGCAGCAATGAGAGAGGTTGTGTGGCAACTTTTTTTTTTGTCTTTTTTGTTCATTCACTGGTTTATTTATTTTGCCTTTTGCTTTTCAGAATCCTAAATCCACCCATCTCCCTTGCTCTTTTCCTTATTATATTATTTCCTAAAGATTCTTCTCCCTCCTTTAAACACTCTCTTCTCTCCTGGAGGATTTATTTTTGAAAACTGTCTCCCCTTCTGGGTATCCTGTAGGTACCTATCCTGTGAGCTGTATTCTGACCTACTGCATAATTTTTCAAATGTGGGGTTAACTTTCTCATAATGGTGATAACCTTAGAACAATCTTACCACTAGGGCAAGCTTCCCTCTTTTCTTTTCAGTGCAATTTTACCTAAATTGTCCTCCAGGTAGGCTGGCAGGAGGAGCATAGACATCTATTATAGAAAATCACTTGTTTGATGTTTAGAGTTACTTAGAGTTAATTTGAATTTTAAAAATTTTGTCTTGTAACTATTCTAAAAACATGAGTGTTTTCTGATTTGATTTCTTGTTGTTGTTTTTTTCCCTTTGGAAGAAATGTTGGACCATTTATATTTACATCACTGCCATTGCTAAGTTATTGGGGAAACTGAAAATTCGTGACTTTCTAAGTCCCTAGAACAATTACGTCTTACTGTATGTTAGAAATGCATTTGTGATTGCAAGGAAGAGGAAACATAATTCATAGGTAGGGAGTTATGCTTCCCCTTAGGAAATTGAAAGGTATAAGAGAATGTTGTAACCACACTAACAATGAGAAAAAGCTGCACATTCTACAATATCAAGCTGCTTTCCATAACGCAGGCTCTTTTGATTTCATACAGCCTCTCTTTCTTGGCATGCTGGTTTTCATTGTTTTGCATGAAGCCTCAGAGTTGTCCTATGGCTGCCACTTTCTCAATTTTAAGGCAGAAGAAAATGGGTCTCTTCTAGCAACCTTTAGCTCTTTTATCAGGAAAAGAAAATTTTTTTCAGAAGTGAACATCAGGCCTCTATTAACATCTCATTGGCCATAAAAGTGTGTATTTTGCTTTTTTCAGGCTCTGTAATGGAGGTGGGAAAGGGAGAAGTAATTTGAGAATGTGAGTTGGGTTAGTCAACACAGGATCTATGTACTCTTTTTATGTACCTAACAGCACTAAGTGGATGTCAAGTCACATGTGTTGAACTAAATTGCAATTTGACTGCAACCAAAATTTGCACATAGACCCATGGTCGTATTTATTTTTCCAGGAAAATCAATAATTATTTTCATTTAATGATATGTTAAGTAGAGAATAATGCCATTAGTCCTCATCTTAGGAGTCCATCAATGGTATGATAGATAGCATTGTATTTAGAGAAAGCAAAAATGAAAAAGATCAATATGTATACACAAGATAATACAGAAACATAAGCCATGAACATCTGACCAAAAGCAGACATCTGAAATAGAGAACTCTGCCTCCATTTGACCTAGTTGATATGACTATAAACCTTTTCCTTACCTGGCACTTAAGTGCGCTTCTCTTAGCATTGCCGCAGATAGCCAAAACAGTAATATATATAAAGTTCCCTGCATGATGCTCAACAAAAAAATGTCAGCAATGACTTCTGCTTTCATTAGTGCTACAATGTTTTAGCCAGTGCAATAAGTAAAGAAAAAGAAATGAAACTCATTCAGACTGGCAAAGTAGAATTAAAACTGTCTTTATTCCACACAATTACCTATGTGGAAAGTCCCAAATAATCTACAAAAAAATTCACTAGAATTAATATGTGAATTTATCGAGGTTTCATAACACAAGGCCAATATTTAAAACTCAATTGTATTTATACATACTGGTTATGTGCAGTTGGAAATTGAAATTGAACAAATGATACTATTAATAACATTAAACAAAATATAAAACACTTATTTAAGTGTACTTCTAACAAATCGCATATAAGGACCTGTACACTGAAAACTTAAAGCCTTTCTGAAATACATTAAATGAAAGTAATTAAATGAAGAGAGGTATTTTGTTCAAGAATCAGATGACCTAATGTTGTTATGATATAAATTATATTCAAATTGGTCTATGGATTAAAGTAATGCCAATCAAAATTCCAAGAATGTCTTTCTTATTTCTTATAGAACATTACAAGCTGGGTTGGATGCAGAGGCTCATATCTGTAATCACAGCATTTTGGGAGACTGAGGTGGAAGAATTGCTTGAGCTCAGGAGTTCAAGACCAGCCTGGACAACATGGCAAAACCTTATCTCTACAAAAAAAATTAATAAATTAACCAGGCACGGTGGTGCATGTCTGTAGTCCCAGCTACACAGGTGGCTGAGGTAGGAAGATCAACCAGGTTGCAGTAAGCCATAATTGTGCCACTGCACTCCAGCCTGGGTGACAGAGTTCTCACTGTCACCCTGTCTCAAGAGGAAAAGAAAAGAAAGAAAGAAAGAAAGAAAGAAAAGAAAGAAAGAAAGAAAGAAAGAAAGAAAGAAAGAAAGAAAGAAAGAAAGAAAGAAAGAAAGAAAGAGAAAAAGAAAGGAAGAAAGAAAATTACAAGCTGATTCTATAATCCTGATGGAAATGCACAAAAACCTAGACTTATCAAAACAATTTTGAAAACAATGTTGGATAACTCATTCTACCTGAGTCTAAGACTTAATATAAAAGTATAGCATCAAGACAGTGTAACATTGGCATATGAATACTTAGTCTCAATGGGACAGAACAGAGAGTCTAGAAATAGACCCACATATATATATAGCCAGTTGATTTTTAACAAAGTTGTCAGGGGAACTAAATAGAAACGGATATTTTTTCAATAAGCTCTGCTGGATAATTTGATAATCATATGCAAAATAGAAACAAAATCAAAACAGAATCTCAACTTTTTCTGCATTACCTTAAAATCATATAAAGTTAGCTCAAAATATATTATATATCTAAATGTAATGCCTAAAGCTTTGGGGAGAAATCAAAGGAGAAAACTGTTGTGACCTTAAGTTAGGTAAAGATTTCTTACATATGATACATAGATACATAGGCATCTTACATATGATACATAGATACATATGCATCTTACATATGATAGATACATATGCATCTTACATATGATACACAGATACATATGTATCTTACATATGATAAATACAAAGTACAAACCATAAAAGCAGATATTGGTAAATTATGCTTCATTAAATCAACAAGTTCTGCTGTCTACAAGACATTACTAGGAAAATGAAAATATAAACTACAAAATAGAAATAGATATTTGCAAAACATAATCCGATAAAAGACTTATATCAAGAATATATATGGAAAAACTCTTAAAACTCAATAATAAGAAAATAAGCAATTCAATTAAAAGGAGTCAATGATTTGAATAGACACGTCACCAAAAGAAGTTATGATTGCAAATGATTACACATAAGTACATGGGAAAAATGTTCAACTTCGTTCACTAATAGGAAAATGCAAATTAAACCTCAACAAGGTGATAATACATACTTACTAGAATGGTTAAAATGAAGAAGATTGACAACACTAAGTGTTAGTGAGGACACAGAGCAACATTGCTGACAGAAATACAAAACGGTACAGCCAGTTTGTGAGAAAAACAGTTGGCATTTTCTTCTAAGGTTAAAGCCATCTACACTCATTATCTTGGGATACCCCTGCTCAGGTGGGATCAATTCTATACAAAATGGATTCAAATGCCAAGACTGACGCTGGGACATATGCACCAAGAGGTTATGAAAAATTTATCACTCACATCATGAAGCTTTCTGGGAGAGCAGAGCAACCGAAATGACAACCCAAATGGAAGCAAAGGAAGAGGTGATGGCTTTGTTACTGTGGTGAGGGCATAGGACAAAGAAGGGTATGGCATGGTTTGAACTTCCCCACTGGCAACAAGGAAGAGGGCACATGGACTTTTACATGGCTTGTCCAGATGGGAAAAAGTGGGAAGGGGCTGGGTGTGGCTTGAAACCTGTCTGTGATCAAACATAAAAAATAAAGTCAGGCCAAGTGCATTGGTTCATGCCTGTAATCCCAGCCCTTTGGGTGGCCAAAGTAGACAGATCGCTCGAGGTCAGGAGTTCAAGACCAGGCTGGCCAACATGGTGAAACCCTGTCTCTACTAAAAAAAATACAAATATTAGACAGGCGTTGTGGTAGTCGCCTGTAGTCCCAGCTACTCAGGAGGCTGCCGCAGGGGCATCACTTGAACCCGGGAGGCAAAGGTTGCAGTGAGCTAAGATTATGCAACTGCACTCCAGCCTGGGTGACACAGCAAGACTCTGTCTCAAAAAAAAACAAAGGAGTCAGATACTTTATTCCACTTATTCTACCACCTAGCAATTCTACTCCTAGATATTTATCTAAAATAAATGATAACATATCCACAAAAAAGGTGTATGTAAGTGTTTATAATCAAAAACAGAAAGCTACTAGAAAGACTATCAGACCATGAACCAATAAACAAATTGGAATACTGCTCAGCAAAAAAAAAAAAAAAAAAAAAAAAAAAAAAAAAAAAAAAAAAAAAAAAAAAAAAAAAAAAAAAAAAAAAAAAGGAACAATTTCTAGGTACATGCAACAACAAGGATGACTTTCAAAATCATTATGCTAACTGACAAGAGCCAGATCCAAAAGGCTAAATACTCTATAATTATAGTTATATGGTAATCTAAAGAAAGCAAACTAAAAAGGCAGAAATCAGATAAGTGGCTACCAGGAGCTAGGAGCTGGTAGAGGGAACTGATTTCAAAGGCACATGAGAAATTTCTGAGATGAGATCTTGATTGTGGTGGTAATTACATGGCTGTATGTATTTCTCAGAACTCAAAAACCTATACTTCCGGAAGGTAAAATTTTCAATATAAAAATTATACGACCATAAACTTAGTAAGAATATACCTTTGTAAGGGAAATAGTGATAATGTTATTGTTTTCAATTCCTAGATAAATACTAAGCTAAAAAAAAAATACATGATTTGCTGAAAACCACCTATATGATAAATGGCAGAGGTAGCATGTAAACCCAGATCACCAAACCCTCATCCCAAGCTCTTTCATGATATTACATTTTTTATCTAATACAAGTAGTTTTATGACCTTTTCTCATCAGCAGTGTAATGTGGAAGAGAGTTTAAATTTGTATGGTGTTATCCCGAAAGATAATATTAGGTCCATTAGACTAACAGAAAAAGTTATCATGTCCAATCATATTACATTTTTTTTGTTATTATGGTGAAGATATAGGACCAAGGAGGGTATGGCATGATTTGAACTTCCCCACTGTATTGTTTTCTTAATATAGAAAACTACTTAAACAATGGGTAACTGGTTGATAACATTTAGGGAAAAACCAATAGGCCAGAGAAGATTGGTGTTCCACTACAATAGCTTGTCTCTAAGTGTCTAGCCATGACTTCTGCTGGATAAAAAGATGAGAGACATGTATTGCATTTGATAATGTAAAGTACAGTCCTAAGGCCTGTGAGTATCACAAAGATGAAAAAAGATGCAACTGCTAACCTCAAGACATAAACAATAACATGTTAAAAAGCCTACACCTACAGAAAGGGATTGTGTATGGCATGTGTTTTAAAAGCAAATCCACAGCATAATTTAGTTATGTATATCTATTTATGAAGCCTGTATAAGATTTATAAGCCTGTAAAAGATTATTATCTTTTCAACCAATGGCATAAAACACTGCATTGAAATTATGACAGGCCTTAAGAAAAATCTATACATAATATCTACTGATTAAAATTAAGCAAATTTAATTAATGATACTGAATAGAATTCCTTGTCTTACTATTGATAGATTTCATTTAAACTTTATGTTATAGTGGTGGGGATTAGGTGATTTGGACCTTTTCTTTGTATAATTGTGAAGTATTTTTGAGTAATTTATTTCTATAATTGTGAAGGCTTTAATTTTAAAGCCTTGAGGATAAAGATATGCAGCTACAGGTAATTACTGTGTATACAAGAATAATGTAAACATCTACTGGGCTGGGACTCAATTAGAGCCTCTGAACTCAAGGGCAGAATTTAGTCCAGATCATTTGAAAATAACAGCATTCTCCCTTATAATTATAAGATCAATGACTGACAGGATAATTAGTATATCTGGTAATCAAGGTAATAGCTTTTGCAGATCTAATTAGAGTATATTCTGTTGCTTGGAATACATGCCAAAGATGTTAAACTAATCTTATGTACTTAAAGATGATGGCTGAATCTTAAGAAACTAATAGGAATAAGCTGTATTCCTCACTTCATAAACAGTGGGAGGCAATGAAGAAATCAATACTACTCACTCATGAATTATGATTATAGTTTTAGAGCACAGTTAGGACAGAAGAGCTATCCTTGGGGAAGGTCATCAATTTAAATACCTAAATCCTAACCAATTTTCTAACTTGTACTATCCTTTCAATCTAACTTGGAGAGGTGTATTGGAGACAAACTCAAGATATTTACAAATCACAAAGTTAGTCTTTCATCAGTCAAAACGTCTGTGGGGGCTTGGTCGAAGAATCACATAAGCCTGGATTGAAGTCTTTGCAATGATGTGTCGACCTTTCACAACTTTCACAGTGGGCATCTGTGTCTTGCCTGCACACCTTTTCATTGGGACAACACAGGGCCTTTATTTTCCTTTTGGTCACAGAGCCTTTACTTTCCCTTAAAAAGTCCTCCCATATCAATAGTGTGCAGTCTTGTTTGGGCTATAAATTGATGCTTTACTCTATTTAGTATTTGCAATGACTATGAAGTGGGGGTTAATTCTGTCTCTATTTTACAGATGAGATAACTGAAGTTTAGAGATATTAATGGATCTATCCAATGCAAAGATAATCAACATTAGTTAACATTAAAAAAAATATCAAAATCTCAGTGGCTTCATGCAACAAAGGTGAATTTCTTCCTCATATAAAGCCTGGTTTTTACACAAGTTTACATAGCTCTCCTGGGCAGCTTTTCTCTGGATGCCGTTTCACAGATGGAGGCTTGCTCCTTCTTTGGGCTCTGTTATTTGGATCTTTCAATATCACACCAGTGTCATCTAGTTAGCAGTTGGAGGTGGAGTCATGGGGTACAGAACATGAGGAAGGCACTGTAGATACACAAACATCCCAACTTAGAAGTGATACACATAAATTCTGACCGTATTCTAATGGCTACAAATAATCACAAGATGCAAGGAAGCTGAGACATATAGTCTCTCTTTTTGGCCAAGATGAAACTAAAATGTAGAGCTGTCTGTTCCATAATGAACAAACACTGGTTGATATGGGTGGAGCCTAGATTACAGCCTCTAGCTGATTGCTCAGTTCAGACCCTCTTAGGCATTGTCCTGTTATACTGACTTGTGGTTGGCACTTATTAAATGCATGTGACAGTGTTAGGCAAATGGCAGCTTCCTTCTAAGGAAGAAAGAAAGAGTGAAAGAACAAGGAAGAGAAGGAAAAGAAGGAAGGGAGGAAAGGAGAAAGGGAAAGGAAATAAAGACTAGTCACAAGTAGTTAAGTTCAATTCAGTTTCTTTATTTTGTTCTCTTACCTCTCTTAATATCGTTAAGTGGTAAATTGGGGACATGGCAAAAAACAGTCCTATTTTTAAAATCATAAAGCTTCAGGGAAAGAAAGAAATAACAGCAGAAATTAAAAGGCTATATATGCAGACTGACCTATCTCCTAACAGCCCATTCAAGTAAGAGCTCACTAAGCAGAATCTACTGTGGTGGTGCTTTGAATGTCAATGGTATAGTTTTGATACTCCTTGAGTCTCTGCATTTGCATGTATAATACAAATTATATGCCTCAAGTCTTTTCTGCATTTATGCCTAAAATTAACTCCTTTTGAAGATTTCTCAAGTATTTATTAAAAGTTTCAAGGCACTTTGTCTCTCCTGAATCCATCTTAGTTTCCCTTCCAGCCCCCTTACCTCACAGCCCCTCTGTCTCAGGGGAAACTTGTGGGCTCTGTGCTGGGCTCAATGACACTTAATTAGTACAACTAGTAGGAAATATTGAAAATTAGATCATAGGAGAGGAAACAGTATTATCCTCTTACCTATGTATCGGAATATGTGCTAGCTCTTCTTTAAAATCCTCTCAGCATAGGAGATACTGGGTGATAACTTTCAAGAAGATAACATAAAATGTTCAAACAATAAACCTTTTATAAGTAATAAATGAATGATAAATTAGCCTAACACTCCTATCCAATCTTAGATCTATTCTAGGGACTCTTATTGGTCTTCTCTTCCTTTGCTTTCAGCCTTAATACACGTGCCAAAGGGACTTGTATTACGCCCACTTATGCCCACCTCTCCACTAGAAATGTTCCAGCATCTCCAAGGCCTCAGATCTTGGCCAATCTGCCTCTAAACCTCATAAGAAGTTTATTTCTTTTTCCCTTCAGTCCAAGGCCGACATGGAGATCTTTATTTCCTGATGCCAAACTGGCAGTTTTCTAGTCCCTTCAGGGAAAACCCCTCCTCCAACTGTATGTGTATGGTTTTGACCTATGGCATACAGGAGTCTGATATCAGAACATTTACATTTTTGGTACTATATATAAATTAAATATGGCCATACATGAGATACAACAGTTTGATACAGGTGAGGCTACACTAAGCTTACCTGAGAGCTACATGTGTATGTTTGGGCCAAAAGGGAAAAATACTGGTTTTCCTGAATGAATAGCCTGTATTTAGCAAGTTATGCAAACTCTGTAACCTAACAGAGTTTCTGAGCCTAAAGATAGAGCTTATTCTAAGATAGTTACTTAAAGATTCTTTAATGTGTGGATAAATAAATAAGGAACATACCTAATGGTAGGGTAAATGTCTGTGAAGATTAAAAATCCACAGTGATATACAATCCCAACACATGAAAAAACATCCTATTTTGTTCTTTCTGAATAGAAAGTTTGGTTTATTGACACCTATTCCCTAATAATCTCATTCAAGATTACCAACAATTTATTATAATTTTTATGACAATAGACACACAAATGTTTATTCTTCCAGGCCAAAGGGACCACATTCTATTAATAACTTTCCTCTATTTGAGTTGCTGTAACCTCTTTATACCAAATAACATTCAATAATAATCAATGATATGGTAGTGTTAATTTTCCAGTCCCTACAGTGTCTAGCGAATGTCCTTTCTACACATGAAAACCATATTCATTATGCTGTACTTTTACATAAGAGTTTAAACTAGGCCATTCTGTATTTTATACATTCAAACCAAGACTCTATTATTTATTCTAAATGTGACAGCCTAGCTTTAGAGGTGTGCAGCCCCCACACAAGTAATCTGCTGATTAGTGCTAGTATGCATATCAGAAGCCAGCAAACTCCAATTTGCATTGAATGCCAGCTGCATAACAACTTATCAGAGAAACCCAGATAGGAGGGCAAAGAAATATCCCTTCCTTAATTATGAGCATGTGTATGCCAGTGCAAACCTGCATTTGTATGACCGAGTGTTCTAGGATAATACATTAATGCTATTAAGATTCATTACGTATTCCTAATATGCATACCAAGGCCTCTTATTGGGAATATGTTACATCCCAAGCTCGAAGTCTGTGGTGGCAAAGTCCAGTGAGAATGGAAAGAGGTTCAGCCAAGTATGCCAGTAGATGTCCTAATAAGGTTTTGTGACATTTTAGAAAAGATAACACTTTTGATTATTGCACATATTAATTCAGTGTTAATGTCAGGTGATCTTAATTAATTATCATTAGAACAAAAGTTTCTGTTTCGGGCATCTAAATTTCTTGTGCTCATATATGAAAGAAAAAAAATAAATGCAAAGTAAAGAGCAAAGTAGGGCCTACTTTGGCCTCAGACCTGTTTTATTTGCCTAAAATTCTAAATTTAAATGTCATTTGGTGGCACATGTGCTGTCAGCAGCAGATTGTCTTTACATTAGATTTATTCATTCACATTATCTGACTGGTCCTTGAAAACACTTGAGCTTGAGACTCTAAAATTTCTGCTTGAGAGGCCAAATATTTTCTTAAGAGAGATACACCAAGCAAGAGAATGTGACTCTAAATGTTTTGCCTACTTGCTATGTCAGACCATGACAAAGTAGAAATTCAGGATTCATGTAACCTGAAAGACTCTAACATACTGGGAAGTGTCCTGGTGTGAGAGACAGTAGACAGTGCTTCATTCAATTCAATGATTAGATCCAATCAATGATTGAATTTATCCAATCATTTAATCATTCATTCATTCATTCAGATGACCAGCTTGCATTTTCTGCACTCCAGGTACCATTGTTGGAATAAAACAATAAGCAATGATCATACTGCCTCCTAAGATTGCTGCAAGGATTCAAGCTGATAATGCACGTGGGATGGGCACAAACTTGGTTCTTCTTTTCGCATCCCCTTTCCTGCCTCTTTTTGGTTTTTCTCTTGGTCAGCATCCCACCCATGTGATGACTTAAAAAAAGGGCATTTAAAAAAATCAGAAATCAAAGAAAGAATTGATGTGACATTGGACAAGATATCTAGACTTCCTGATCCTCAAAAGCATATTATAGTTGAACAATCTAAAAGCGCTTCAAGTTCTAAATATTAGAATTCTGATTATCTGCATTGATACCAAAATTATTTAGTTTGTAAAATAGAAAATAGTTATTTTCTAGAATTTCCAAAGCATGCTATAGGAAAGTGATTTTTTAAAATTATAAATTAATCTTATAAAAACAGAAACAGGTTTCTCTTTCTCAAAACATTTCTAGTCCTCAAAGTCTATTTTGTATCCCTAAATTAAAAGGAGTGCTCAAAAACAAAAAAAAAAAAAACACAACAACAAAAAAGGAGTTGTATTAAGTAATTTCTAAGTCAACCACACAGCTCTAAGATTCTATTCTTCTATGGTTGCATTTGAACACAGTGTCATGTTGGAACAGTTTCTTCGGAGGGAGGAAGGAAGTATCATTTATTGTGCCAAAAGCAGAGTATTAGGCACGAAGCAAGTTGCTTTATATACATTGTTTTACTTAGTCTTCATGAAGGCAATGAGAGGGTAACAAATGGCCAAGAACCTGCAGCTAATAAGGAGCAAGTGGAGGTGAGAAACCCTCTACCACGCTCCAAAGTCCTTGGTCTCCTGACGAACACACTGGGAATGCTTTTTTATTTTCACCTGCTTTCTGTATTCTTCCTTTTTCCACACAAATCTATTACTTAGGAACTGTTGGTTGACCAACAGCTTCAAAAATGTACTATTCCTTTACTTATTTGACTTCTGCTGAGTGGTTAAAATATCCAGTAACATAGAGCTTCATATCTTGTTTAAGCAGTACATGTTGCTGTGAAGGGTAACTGACAAGTTTAAAAATTCTTTAATTTAGCAGCATTAAAATATGCAGTTCCATTCCTGAATCAGTTCCTAAACACATTTCAATATTTCATTCTCTGTAGTACTGTCATCTAGAAATGCCTATTAACCAATACATTTGTGTTTTGTAAATACGTATTATCACAAGATAATCTGATACTCAAGAAAGACTAAGGTTTTCTTTTTCATCTTCAGTTTTACTCTAAGAATCTAATTTGTCATACTTGAATAATATTAAAATTGTTAATGCCTAAATGAACTAAGATAAGTCTGTACGAACCAAAATATGTAATTATACTGAATCTATCATATAGTAACTTTGGCAGACATAACATGAAACAGGAATTTAAATCCATATTTATGTCATACAAACACACAAAAATTTTAAGGAAGTTTTTATCACTAAATTATTGATATGATTATGTATCAAAATAGTTCTCATAAAACAAATATAATAAGTAAAAAAATTTTTACCTTAAGTATTTTTAGTAACCCTAAACCTCACCAAACATTAAGTATTAATCATAACGAAACACCATCTGCAGAGCATAGCTTAAATAAATGAAAGTGTCTCTAAAGTAAAATAGTCTTATCTATTTGTGCCTGACTCCTACACATTAATTTAACTCCTACATCTCTAATTGAAGAACTTAGCCTAAGCATTGACTAAGAACACTAAGAATTATCTAGTTAAAACATTTGGTTATTAGAAACATTCATAGTATTACATTTTCAACTCATTTCAGTCACCCAAGGAATCTCAGTGTCAAAAGTTGTAGGATGGAAGATTAAGTGGCAGAATAGAAAATAGGTAAGACAAAAAAATGGATAAAACATTTATGGTTCTTCATTTGTAATATAAAGCAAGGGTCCTCATGTACTGAACTAAATAAAAGCCTTCAAATTACCCTGTGTGGTCTCTGGAAGCTCAGCCAAGAGCTGTTTTCCATAATCTATGGTAATACACAAAGTTTGAACTGAAGAGATTCTCAAATGGCTGAATGGCCAGATACCACATCCTATATCATGACAGAGCCCAGATGTGGTCTTTCATTTGGTGAAGAAAAATAGCACAATTATTTTTAAGGTGTTCTATTTTACCAATGGCCTTCTGATATGGTTTGGCAGTGTCCCCACTCAAATCTCATCTTGAATTGTAGCTCCCGTAATTCTCACACGTTGTGGTAGGGTCCCAGTGGGCGATAATTGAATCATAGGAGCTGTTTCTCCCATACTGTTCTTGTGGTAGCAAATAAGTTTCACAAGATCTGACAGATTTTAAGGGGTTTTTCCCTTTCACTTGGCTCTTATTTCTTTCTTGCCTGATGCTGTATAAGACATGCCTTTCACCTTCCACCATGATTGTGAGGCCTCCCCAGCCACATGGTTCTGAGTCCATTAAACCTCTTTTTCTTTAAAAATTACCCAGTCTCAGGTATGTCTTTGCTAGCAGCATGAGAACAGACCAATACACCTTCACATCACTGCTCTACTCGTGGTATAATAAATGTATTGATCAGTACTCACACATTAATAACAGGCAGCCAGAGTCAAAACCAACTAGAAAAGTCCAAAATCACTGAGTCAGTCCTTGAGGCTCACCTCTCCATCCTGCAGGTCCCCTCCACCCAGCACACCAGCATCCTCTGGCTTCTTCCTAGTTTTACAAAAGCATCTTAAGTCAGCCTCCCTCCTCCATAGTCTTTCCAGGTCAGGCTATACAATATACCTTATCAGAGGCACAGGTAGGTTATTTATTCATGCATGAATGGATGTAATGACATACTTATTTATTCAGTCTCTCAACAAACATGTGCTGAGTATCCATTTTGTGCTAGGAGCTGTGCTGAACACTAGAAAAATAGCCCCTTCGCAAACTCAGTAATCACAGCGGTAGGAAAAATTGGCCCATGCTCAGTTATACACTATTCCAATTTGTTGTATTTTAAAAGCATAATACACAGGCTTTGGCCTAAAAGAATAGGCTCCAGCTGAGGGATTTTAAGCAGAAAGATACATCTTTTAAATAGCAACGACTCCCTCAGAACTCTCAAAGCCCAGGGCACGCACCCTTTCTCTCCATTCAGAAGATCAACCTTGAGCACAGCATATAAATTGTTCAATAGCACATTAAATGGAACTTTTCCTATAACTTTAGAATTTTAAATTAAGTCCTAAACAGTAAAAAGGCAATAAATGACCTCACATTCTAAAAAGCAGCTGCTAAATACATCCCTGTGAATTATTAAGGGTTGACAAAAATTAGCCCTCACCTCCAAATATTCCAAAGAGCCAATGCAAAGAGCAGAGCAGAAATTCAGAAACTCAAGGAGAGTCATTCAGATTTAGAATTACCAGGTCTTAGAAATACTTTTACTTTTCTTTTCTCATGGAATTGGGTAAAGAGTACTTTCCTCTCTCAAATAAAGAAAGGAATATCCCCCAGACAATTCATGATAACTGAAAAAGCAAGAAGAGGAGATGTATGTTTCTCTTCCATGTATATGACTGCAACAGCTCAAATACCACAGTGGGGAAATCCTTGGGAAAGTTCGACATGTTTCCCTTGAGTTTGGGAGGTATTCGGGCATTTTGAGACTGCTGCCTGCCTCTGTCTTCAGAATTCCTAGATGGGAGATTGGCCAGAGCAGTTGCATGTAAAGTGAGGAGAGAGGGTCAGTGTGGAAGCAACCTATACTCTCATTATTTGGCAGGCCCAGCCTGAAAGGGTACCATGAAAAATCCAAGTCATCTTGAAGGCATCTGATTCAATGCCTACTGCTACTGTAATGAATTACCACAAACGTTAAATGTTTAAAGCAACACAAATTTATCCTCTTACAGTTCCAGACATCAGAAGTCCAAAATGGGTCTGTAGGGCTGCTTATGAGGCTCTAGGAAAGAATTCACTCTCTTGCCTGTTCTGGGTTGAAGAGGTTGCCTATATTTTTTGCCATGTGGCCTGTTCTGCCATCTTCAGAGTCAGCAACTTAGCATCTTCTTTCATCTCTGTACTCTGTCTACATCCTCAAATCTTCTGTGACTGATCCTCCTGCTTCTCTCTGATAAGAACTCTTTCAATTGCATTTGGCCCATTTGGATAAACCATGATTATTTCCTCATACTGAGATTCTTAAGTCAACCATATCAACCAAGACCCTTCTACCACATAACGTAACATTCAGTGGCTGGGGCTTATGACGTAGTAAGCAACCACCCCAAAAAGGGGGCTTGTTGGGTCATAGGGACCCCAGCAATAAGAAGCTTGGGGTATACCACTGGCAAGGAAGGAGCACCTCAAGAGAGTCAGGAAGAACATGTCCAACTTAGAATTCTCAGGGGGCTTCCAAGACACCATGTAAACGTGTTCCATAAAGGAGCCAGTATCTAGCCTTTCACTCCACAGAGAGCAATGACACTGCATTCTAGCACCTCCAAGCAAGATAAGACTTCCTTTAGTCTATCTTCTCCTCCCTTGACCCTGGAAGACCCAGGGGTAATGTCTGGGGTTGAAATGAAGAAGAAGGGAAAAAGAGAGAGTAAAACAAGTCACAACCTCTGTGATCAGTTAGGCCTAAGTCAACAGGACATGAGAAGCACTGAATTAAATGTGAGATTAAAATCTTGATTTAGACAGCACCAAAAGTTTTACTGCTCCAGTATGAATCTTCGCTAACAAAACAAGACTGTTCTAATATTGGAACAGCATGAATTCTGCCTACAAGGCAACCAAAGTATAGGGAAAAGAAAATCGAACAGAGCATGTTTGAAGAGTAACACTGGAAAATAATAAGCCCTTTTCTATTTGTACAACACAGATTTCAGCCTATTCAGCAAAGTGGTTACAATGATTTTATGCACATTGGTGGAAGATATAGCTCAGTCATTGACTTTTGATAGGATATTTTTCTGTCTCTGATTTCCTATGTGCACCTGCCTGGAAATTCTCTTTCTGTCAGCTGCTGTGCACCTCCACGACTCCCACACTTAACAGTAGGCTGCTCATTCCAGATTCTCATCCACTCCTAATTATTCAGAGCCTGCCTAATTCTCTAAATGCATTAACTGGCACTGGATCGACACCTTCTATGCTGTTCAGCAGTTGTTACATTTGCTTCTAAATAAATTATTTCAGCTTGGCATTACAGAGATAATCTGTCACTAATGCAAACTTGTGTATTTACAATATTAGAATCGCTGTCTTGTTATTTTTTCATTACTACTGTATTTTCTGAGTCTCTCTCATTACCATGTGTATTGTTTCATTATTTACATTTTGAATGCTATTATCTCCAAGGCTGTCAGCAGAAGCATTCTGAGATAATGATGCTGTGAAAAGAGCATTATCTAAATATGGATCTTTCTGCTCATGCTCAAATAAATTATTGTCTAACTCTTCAGATGCTTCTTCTGAGTCCTCATTAAGACACTCATTGCTTAGGGGAATTGTGGAGTATCAACTGCCTTTGTCTAAGGGTCTGAAGATGCAGAAACAAGACTAGAAATAGAGAAAGCCAATCAAGGCAAGAAGTAAGGAACTTTCTATTGATAGGAACGGGGGATGTACAAACATCCAGTGACATATGTATTTGACGGCAATTGCCTTGAAAGAGAATAATCCTTGTGTGGGGTCTGAAGGTAAAACAGTGACTGAAATGAGTATGATATATTTTGTTTAGTTCTGTTTTTCTTAGAGATCAATAAACAAATCCTGTTCCAAGTATCAAGAGAAGCTATTTTGCCTGATCAAAAGTAGACACTTCCCAGGGACTTTACCCAGTGCCCTGGCTTTAAATACCAAGCATACATCCATGTCTCCCAAATTTTTGCCTTTATCTCTGGCCTCTCCACTGGGATTGAAGTTCAAATACTCAACTTCTAATTTGACATCTACACCTGACGGTCTGTTGGCATCTCAAACTTAGCATGGCCAGGACAGAACTCTTTTTTTCCAAATATCTCTTCATTCCCTTGGCTCCCTGTCATGCAGTCTCAGCACATGCCATTACTATACAATGTGTTGCTCAAGCAAAAGCTATTAACTTTCTCATGACTTGTCTCCTATTCTTACTCCTCACATCTAATTGATCCACAAGTTTTGTGGGTTGATCTCTAAAACCCATCCCAAATTCAACTACTTCTCTTCATTTCTACTATGACTACCCTTACCCAGGAAAGCATTATCTCTGAATCGGAACCACCTCCCAACTGGGAGACCAGCTTCCACTCTCACTCCTCTGTCTACAGCAGCCAGGGCAAACACAATATGTTAAGATGCATATTGTGTCACGTATCTCTCCTGCTTAAAGCCCTAGAGGCTTCCTGTGACACTTGGAACAGAATCCGTGCTCTTCACCACGGCCTGCAAGGCCCTGAATGATCTGACCTTGCTGCCTCCTGGACGGCACCTCCTTCCCTCCACCAGCCACACTGGCATTCTTCCAGGTCAGCTCTGCCTCATGCTCCCTGCACAAGCTGATCCTTCCTTCCTGAAAATTCTAGTTCCAGAACCACCCATGGAAGGATGGCTACTTCTCCTCACTCAGGTCTCACTCAAACTCCTCAGAGAGGCCTTCCCAACTCTCCAGCCACTCTCCCTCATAGGTGGAACTTCTTGTGAAACTATCTTATCCATCAATGTTTGCTTATTTATTATCTGCTTTTTCCTACTAGATGATAACACCATGAGAGGAGAAATTTTATCTCTCTTATTTTCCACTTTATTTCTAGGGTCACGAATGAGGCCTGACACATAGCAGTCCCTCAATAAATATTCATGGATTATTGATCAGAACCCAAATCACTCATGATGCAGTGTCAGGCCCACTGCCAGGCTTCTTAGTGATGTTAAATAGGCTCAACCTCAGCTATCTCCCTCCATATCTGGGAGGATTCAAATAAGAAATTCAAGGCCTGTGTAGTCCTAGCTGCTCAGAGCTTCGCTTCTGCAAAGCCAGTTATCTCCAGCTCTGCCCAGCTATTTCATGCCTTGCCTGTGGTTATCATAGTGAGCGATCTGTGCCTAGCTCCTGTTCTAGCATGGAGAAGACACACCCCATTCTCTCTACTGCTGGAGCCCAGACATCCCACCCCCACCCCCACAGCCTGGAATGCCTCAAAATCATCTCTCCTGACCTCTTCTCCACAGATTTCCCAATGATAAGCAGATTAGACCTACTCTCCCCCGTTCCCATCAAGAATGCTATGTTTACTGGAAAGACAAAAATTTCTTAGTTTCAATTTTGTTGTTTCCATCCTTTTCAGCATCCTGTAATTATATGTTGTAGTGATTCTGTATAAAGTTTAGCTACAGATTTTTGCTTATTTTTGAGGAGGGATAGAAAAAGAGAAGAAAGCCAGTGGCAGGATCTCACTCAAAAAAAAAAAATGTATTGGAGTCCTCCTTAACATTCTTTACCATTTTAATACCAATAGAAAAAAAAGTGTGCCCTTATATCCTAAGGCGGAAGTTGTTGCCCACGCACAACCCATTAATTTCTCTACTGGTGAAACAAAATTTTAAAACAGCAAATAATTAATGCTGCTTTCTACACCACAAAGATCCCAGAGATGAGGCAATAATGGAGAGTTATTAAGCAGTTTTCTTAAAAAAAAAAAACGTAATTTTAAATCACGCTTTTGAAATCCATCACAAAGGTCAGAAGATGGTTCAATCATGTTTGAGGAACATTTAGTTAATATTAGCATATGAATAATACAGAATAATAATATGGAAGCATGCCTAGTCTATAAATACAAATGAAATTTGTTTCAACAACTTACAAATCTATAAACTATCAAAAAATAATTTTAAAAGATGTATTGAACTGAAATATATGATTAATCCTGAGCTTTTTAGACAAATATAAATTGTTTTGCAATAAAATTAATGCTGCTAACAATTCATCTTTAGCTGAGCACTTACTGTGGGCCTGACATTGCTCCGTGCTTCTTGTTTGCGGACCGCTCACATATTCCTGAAAACTTCCTGTGGGGAAGATTACAAACCACATCTACCGTCGGCAGACAAAGGATCATAAACACAGAGTTTAAGCCAGCCCACTGGTGCTCAGCTGTCAGCAATAAACTTGGGGGGGGAGTTGAAACTTTCTCTCACCACCAATCTCTAACACCTGTATCCTACGCCTACTAGTGGCAACCGGTGATATTTATTAAGGCTTCCCAGTGTTCCATGCGCTAGGTAAAGCCTATTCCAGGTTCTATCCCATCTAATCTTCCCAATGATGCTGGAGTAAAAGAGCTATTACTATAGCCCTTGTTTAAAACTGATGATGGTATGATTTCATGGAAAGTTTCTCCAATACCGCTCACCACTAGAAACAACTTTTGTGTTTTATTAAATTTTGCAAAGCAGGAGTAGCCCCTGGCAGCTCAGTTCCCACCTCTGTTTTCTCAGCAGTCCCACACAAGGGATCTGGAAGTGCCAGCTACATGCTATTCCATTTTTTGTTAATGTGACCTCTATTTTTTTCATCTAGAAATATTTTAACTATTATTTCTTGACCGAAGCAGGCATACTTTTAAGATGCTGCTGCTTAATCTTCTAATTGTACAGGCCTATTCAGGAGGTTTCATTCTCATTCCAGCCCAAGGATAGGGCCGAATACTTCTAGTTAGTCTAACCCCACACAGGAAGTGCAATAACTCAATCTATGAGGGTTTTGAATTATATTATAAAATATGAGTCCATTCTTTAGCTAAATTAATAGGACCACATCACAGGAAAACCAACAAAGCCCTTTTAGAGGCTCCAGTCAGTGAATCCTTTTTAGTGTGATGCCTATGATGTTCCGTTATTAGTCCGCAAGTAACAAATGTCATGCAGACATCAATGTTATTGCAATAGTAGATCTCTGGAGCCAACCAAAGAGTGCTTAGAGTTCCAGCAAGTAGCAGTAACAGGGTAAATTTGCAATGATCTCCATGAAAGGCAAAACATACATGCGTAATTATGGAGGTGAACTCTTTCATACAAAAATTGAGAATTATTAATTACAATGAAATAAGAGTTAACACTGATAAGATGCAATAGGCACTGTTCTGAAAATCTGAAATGCATGATTCCATATTAATGCACAATGGGGAAATACCATTATTATCCTTGTTTTACAGATTAGGAAACTCAGGCTTAGGAAGGTCAAGTAAATTGCCCAGGGTTACACAGCCAGTAGACAGCAGAGAAACCTGTTGAGCCCATGCAATCTGAATCCTGCATATTTTCACTCTGCTGTGTTTTGTCTACCTTCAGCTCCATAGAACAGTAATACAACACAGGCTGACCACATTAAACTATATGCAGTCCCCACAGCACAGAAGCAGGCACCTTCCCACCTTGGCACCTTTTCCCCAGGCAATTCTCTCTGGCTGGGATAGCTTCCTCCCCTACGTCTGCCAGTTTCATATTCAGTGTCTAAGATTCAGCTTAAGTGTCACTTCTGGGAGGTTGCTGCTATGCCAGCCACCTAGCCCCAGCCTTCTGCCACTGGCATAGTGAGATGCCCTTTCTGTGGTTTAAAATGTATGACCCACTGTATGCAATAAAGGAATAAGGAATCAAGTAGGCTACCTGAAAATGCAAACAGTGAGGAGAATGTTGATATCTAGAACTACTGGAGTTTTATAAAGAAAAAGAAATCTACATTCACCTGACTTTGGTTAAATACTTTTGATGTTTTGAGTTACTGACTGCCTAGTAATGTTCCCATTATTTACCTACTTGACAAGTCATAGGAGTAGAAGTGGCATTGATATAAGCATCCAATATTTATTTATTAGAGCCTTTTGATAGTCCATGGTTCTTTATTTCAAGCCTCATTTAATCACGGCAAACAAAAAACACTGATATTATTAACGTAAGCTAGCCAGGTTTAGTAGCTCACACCTGTAATTGAGGCAGGAGGATTGCTTGAAGACAGGAGTTTGAGACCAGCCTAAGCAACATCATGAGATCTCATCTCTACAATAAATTTAAAAATCAGCCAGGTGCAGTGGCATGTGTCTGTAGTCTCAGATACTCAAGAGTCTGAAGTGGGAGAATCGCTTGAGCCTAGGAGGTTGAGGCTCCATTGAGCTGTGATTGCACCACTGCACTCCAGCCTGGGCAACAGAGCAAGACTCTGTCTAAGTAAGTAAGTAAGTTAGAAAGTAAATAAATAAATAAATAAATGTAAGCTAAAAGTTTTCTTCCTTTCCTGGTTTAGAAGGAAAGCAACCATATGAGGTCTCTGGATAATAAATAACTTCTTCACCTTTTGCTTTTCTTGGCAAGCTTGTGAAATATTTATTGCATTTCTTTCCAAAGGCTTAAGAGTATCTTTCTCTTCCAGACAATATTATTCTGTGACCTAATGTATGTCCCACTCTTGCCTACTTCAGCTGTGCTTCCATCTTCCGCCCTTTCACCTGACCCTTGTCTTTCAGTGCTGCCTTTGGGTTAACTTCTTCTGACAATTTCTGCTGGCTTTCATTTAAGCTGTTACACTCCATATGGCTCCTTTTTCTTTGATGTGGCCCAGAACATATTAGAAACCACAGAAAACAAACTCTACGATGAAATAATTCACCAAAGATTCTCTGCACTATTTTACCCAAGGCAGAGCATAGCACAAGTCAAAAAAAACAAAGAGCATTTAGACAAAGAGAAGAAGGAGAGACCATCATTTGCACATCACTCTTGTGTGTAAAAGAACCACATGGGTAAATGCTAGTGCAAACTGCCATTGTGGATAAACTCAATGACAAAAACCAGCCATGTCAGTCACTGGTAGTCAGTTAGTAGGTCTGATCTGGGATTCAGATTTGAAATTCAATGGTAAATTGAACCAAAGTAGATTTTAAAAAAGAAGAAGAATTTCAGAACTAAAACCAAGTAGAATCAGAAAATATTTTAAAGAAATTATTCACCCAACCTCACTCAATGTACAAGGGCAGTTAAGCAGCTTCAAGAGAAACTGTCCATCTTTAGTCAAGCTAAATGGGTAACAATATAATGAAATTTAAAATTATTCAATAGTCTTTTTGTTGGATGTTGGTAAATGTTGAAAATAAAATGGATTACTCAGTTGAAGGTTAAAAGTTCTCCAGGTATTTGCAGATTTAGTTTTGCATACAGTCAAGTGAAAGGGAGAGAAAAGAAGGAGAAAGAGATATGAGTGAGAGAGAAAAAGAGAAAGAAAGTGAGAATAAAGGGAAAAACTAGACGACAGGCTGTCCAGAGATCTTGTTTAATTCAGGTTCTGCAGCTGAGCTGCAGAATATCCTTGAGCAAGAGTCCCAACCTTCATGATCAAACTTGTTCATCAGTTAGGCAAGGCTAATTAGGACCATTCACCTTCCCTACATAAAAAGCATAGTTCATATTAATTAACTTGGACGTTTGAACAGCCTGTGCTCTGCACTCGAAAAGGTGAAAGGATATTTCACGATTGTTAGCAATTATCTGTGGAATTATTTAAGTTGTCAGAAGGACCAATACATATCTGGCCCAGGAGACCTCCCATGCCATCACATTAGCCACGTTTCTTGTTTTTAAGAGAAAAGCATTCCCTCTTCTCCCTCTGTCTCTCTCCCCGCTCTTTTATTCCTTGTCTCTTTTTCTCTTAAATATTCTTGTTCTCTTTTATGAGACTGTCATGATCTTTATCCTAAATCTTCTTAGGACTTTATCCTAAATCTTCCAAAGGCTAAGCAACCAAGTCCAGTAAAAATTGTTCTCCACATTCTCTTCACCCTTTCCCAAGCCACTGCACACACCTCATGTGTTTTTTCCTTTTTTGCAGGCTGAACCATATTTTCTAGTCATGTTATATTAGCAAGGAAGAGAGTTAATGCCTGCATTCTTAGATCTTTTCTATTAATCTCATGAAACAGATTAACACAGAGGTGTTTTTACATACCATTGGCATGTAATTCTGGAAAACTGAAAAGAATACTTGAGGATGACTTTCAAATAATATGCTGTTTTCTGTTTTAATAACGCAAGGAAAAAAACAAACGATGCTAGAAGGTTATATTCTAAAATAAATATGTCATGAAGCTATTTCACTGGGTTTAATTTATTGTATTGCTTTCTGACACTATTGCATTCTTTTCCCTCAAGAATTTGTGAAAAGTAGCTCCACTATGACTTGCAAACATGTTGCTTTCTTTGACTTTTGGATAGCTCCTAAGATTATTTTTTAAGGTTAGGTTATATATCAAAAGTGTACCACCAAGTTATTAGCTTGATCTTTGAACCAGAACAGGTTATCTGGGATCTAATTCATAATTTGTCAGTAATATATAAAACAAGTTGAGAGAAATATAGGGAAAAAAAGAGGGAAAAATAAAACTTTGCAAAAAGCACTACTTTAAAAAAGTTGTATATGAAATCTTTAAATATTGCTAATTAACTGAAGGCATTTTAGAGTAGGAATTGTATCCACAGAATGCAGCCTGGAAAGTAAGTTCAAAGAAATCTGAAAATTATTTAAGCTTTACGTCTAAAGATGAAATCTCTTTAAAATGTTACTAGAATTCATTTACCAAGTTTATTATGTTATATGATTTTCCAGTATAAAAATAAACATAAATGTACCTGTTAGTCAACATTTAAGTATGAATTTGGCTACTTTATACCAAGTACCATAGTAGCTGCTGGGAATAAGTGAAAAAATCATCCTTTATCACAAGGACTTATGTTTAGCCAGGGAGAAAGACAATCACCTGAGCACTTTTAGGGCTCTCGCAACAGAGAAATGTAATTTTTTTGTAATAATCCAACTCACAAAATGTACACTTTAAAATTATGACTCATTGGAGTGAGAGAATTTTCACATCATCTAAAACATCTAAGTTAGCAACAATTGCTTGTGAGTGGGCAGATATTCTGCTCTGGTTTGTAGTGGGGAGAACTCTATTGAAGGACATTCAGACATGCAAACATTTCAAAACTCCCCACAATAACATCTGCACTTGGAGGAACTCTGACCCTTGCTTTAGACTTCACAGTAATTATGGCAGTTTACAGTCATGTGGTTAAGAGGAAAAATTAGCAGAATTCCACATAGCATTTGTGGCCCCATCAATTTGAAATGAGAGAATTTTTCAACCACATTGCTACTAATTTTTAACCTGCCCACATTGAGTATAATAGTATAATGTTACATGTAAGTAACATACTTGGGGTTATTAATACCAGCTTTGACTTCAACCAGTATAATGACTTGAGATTATTGCTGATATTTCTTGAAATGGAAAAAAATTAGTAAGTCAGGTGGCAGACATACAAATGTGCTATTGTGTTTTCATAAAACATATTTCTATGGACCATATTATAAATACCTAGCAGGCAAGCTGTACTTTAGCCTTACATATAAAGCTAATTGTGAAATCATACATTTAAAAATAATGATTAGCAATCCATTATGCATTAACTATGCAAAAGTATGCCCATTAAACCGCATATATTTTACTCCTAGGAAAATTCTCATCAGATTTCACTAACACTTATTTTAGAAGTTTCTAATAAGTTTGGGTAACTAGTTTACTCCCCAAGAGCAAAATGGAAGTGGTAAGTTTGATGCAAACAGGATCTTATTGTGAGACCAGCACAGCAAATTGCAATGAAATAAAGAGGAATGTGAGAGAAGAAAAAAAAAGCTTTGGCAGAAATCAGAACTGCAAAAGTAAACTAGTTTCTGGCCAATAGGTAAAAAAGTGAACAACTTGTTACATTTCATTAGCCTCTGAGGACAAATGATCATAATATAATAGTTCACCAAAATGGTTAAATACAGTAATATGTTGTGAAATTCATTTTAAAGTACTTAAGATATTAAAAATTGGTTAATTTGACAAAAGTATGTTTTCATTGTACATAAATTTTGTTTAAGCAAAATAGTTTATTTTCTACTAATGAACATCTTCCTGTAAAATAAAACCCATTCAATGAGAAATAAGATGGAATCTCTTTAATTAAAGACCATTTATATCTTTAATTATAAAGTACTTATTAATGGACCCTCAGTTTATCTCTTTGTGTTATTTAGGACTTTTTAATTTCTACCTACTATCACAATTATTAATATTTGTGTAGGATTGTCCCGGCCCCTGTTAAATCACTAGCTACTTGAAGACAGAGAGTGAATATCAGACACTTGAATTCATCTTTGTATCATGTGCTTGCCTTCCTCACTCTGCAAGAAGGCCTAAAAGGTAGAAAGTGTTCAATAAATGAAGAACAACAACTTGCAATGCACACATCTACATCCCTTATTCTTTTAATGACAATAAATAATAGTATCAAAATTTAAATTTGGATAACACTGTAAAAGGTATATTTACATGAAGAAATCATTCAATATGATTTGAACTCAAATAAAATTAACCGAGAGAAAGGTTAGTCAAATGAGTGAATAAATGTAAGTATGAATTATTAAATATTTTTTTAATTACAGATAAGCAAAAGCTAATTAATTTTGCCTATTAATAAATTTTCAGAATGTATGGGTTGAAATTATTTATTATATCAATTATATGTTATAGTAATTTTACATTAGGTAGACTACAATTTGCATTTTTTTTCTTGGAAAAAGGCTTAAAATTAAAACAAAGTTTTACTTTAAAGTGCCCCCTTGGAACACTTATGCACTGTTGGTGGGAATGTAAATTTGTATGAGCCACTCTAGAAAGCAAATGACAGATTTCTCAAAGAACTTAAAACAGAGCTATCATTTGAATAAGCAATCCCATTACACAAAGGAATATAAGTCATTATATCAAAAAGACACATGCATGTGTATGTTCATTGCCATGCTATGCACAATAGCAAGGACATGGAATCAACCTAGGTGCCGTCAATGGGGGACTGGATAAAGAAAATGTGATGCATATAACATCATAGAATCCTACAAAACTACAGAAAAGAATAAAATCATGTTTTCAGCAGCAACATGAATGAACCTGGAGGCCATAATTCTAAGCGAATTAATTCAGAAACAGAAACGCACACACTGCAGGTTCTCACTTGTAAGTGGGAGCTCCACTTTGAGCACACATGGATATGAACATGGAACAATAAACACTGGGAACTACTAGAGAGGAGAGGGAGGCAAGGGGTTGAAAAGCTACCGACTGGATGCTGTATTCACTGCCTGGGCCCGATATACTCATGTAACAATCCTACACATGTATTCCCTGTATCTAAAGTAAAAGCTGAAACGAAAAAAAAAGAAAAGAAAAGAAAGAAAGAAACGAAAAAATAAAATACAATACCTCCTAAGTCTTCTTGCATTTCTAATTAATTCGATCTAAAACAAGAGGTTTTACGCTATATATGTTCAATAACCATAGGTCTCAGTTCTCTTAAGCAATTTCTTTTTAATTTATTTTACATATTTTATTTTCAAGATAATTTGCTAAACAGGATTTAATTTTTAACCTTTGATAGACACATATAAATGTGTCTACTAATTCCAATCATATCACAGCATTTTTATGTTGAAAAATATTTTTGCTATCTCTATAAAATATTCATGCTTAGGTTAGGGCTCGATCCTAAGACATTTAGCAGGGTTTAGGATTTATTCAAGAATAAATCAGCAGTTGAGCATATTATTTCCATTAAAATAGTCAAAATTGTTCTGATTAATTATACTCTTTGTATACTTATAATGAAACAGCATAAAGAAAGTAGAATCTGGTTAATCAGATAATACCACATGACTGCAGTCTGCAACTCTGATATCTAGGTGTACCTTTTGGGTAATAGGAGAGTGAAATGATCCCTGAGTGACAACAGCTAAATTATCAGAATTCAGCTTGCACAAGAAGAAGATTTGGTTTCCCATGTTTAACAGGAAGTTCCTTCATATCTGAAGCAGGGACAATTGGTAAACATAATAAGCATTCTAGCATAACTCTTAGAGGAAAGAAGATAGCAAGGTGTGCAAAAGGCAGAGAGCTGAGACAATTTGATAAGGAAATGTTCAATCACCTGTTAATATTGTTTTGCTTGTTAAGTCCATTAAGCTCTTTTATTAATATAAGACTATGGGTGATCCTGTTTTGAATAGAGGATTATTTGAACAAGGCAGGAAATAATCCATTAACTCATTCATTTAATACAGAGTACATAAAAAGTGTCAATCACTGTGTCAGAAGCAGAAAATAGAAATAAGAAAATGACTCTCCTTCTCCTAAAAACTGCACTGTTGTCCATAAAATAAATAATTGATAAGGTGGACTTCATTAAAATTAAAAACTTCTGCTCTATGAAAGATAATGAGAGGACAAGCCACATATTTACAAAGGCACATCTAACAAAGAACTGTTATTCAAAATACAGCGAGAACCCCTACTCAACAGTAAGAAATCTAACACCCTAATTTAAAAATAAGCAAAAGACCAGAACAGACACCTTGCTGATGAAGGTATATGATGGAAAATAAACATATGAAAAGATGCTCAACATTATATATCATTACGGAATTGCAAACTGAAACAACAAGCCACCACTACACACCTATTACAATTGCCAAAATCTAAAACACCAAATACTGGTGAGGATGGTGGAGCAACATGAGCTCTCATTTCATTGCTGGTAGGAACATAAAAGCGTATAGCCATTTTGGAAGACAGTTTGGCAATTTCTTACAAAACTAAATATATTCTTACTGTACAACCTGGCGATTTCTCTCCTTGGTATTCTCAAATGAGTTGAAAACTGGTATCCACACAAAAAATCCTGCACATGAATGTTTATAACAGTTTTATTCATAACTGCCAAAACTTGGATGCAACCAGGATATCCTTCAGTGGGTGAATGGATAAATAAACTATGATATATCCAGACCATGGAATATTATTCATCATGAAATAAACTATCAAGCCATAAAAAGCCTGTAAACTGATGGACTTTGGGTGATCATATATTGAAGCAGGCTCATCAGTTGTAACAGATGTATCTCTGTGGTGTGAGATGTTGACAGCAGAGGTTATACATGTTGGGGAGAAGGGCAGGGTATATGGGAACTCTGTACTTTCCACTCAGTGTTGCTGTAAACCTAAAACTGATTTAAAAAATAGAGCCTTAACGCATATACACCATGGAATACAGCCATAAAAATATATGCAGCCATAAAAAAGGATGAGTTCATGTTCTTTGCAGGGACATGGATAAAGCTGGAAACTATTATTTTCAGCAAACTGACACAAGAACGGAAATCAAACACCACATGTTCTCACTCATAAGTGGGTGTTGAACAATGAGAACACATGGACACAGAAAGGGGAACATCATGTACTGAGGCCTGTCAGGCAGTGGGGGGCTAGGGGAGAGATAGCAGGGGGTGGGGAGTTAGGGGAGAGAGAGCATTAGGAGAAATGCCTAATGTAGATGACAGGGTGATGGATGTAGCAAACCACCATGGCATGTGTGTAGCTATGTAACAAACCTGTATGTTCTGCACATGTACCCCAGAACTTAAAGTAGAATAATAAAAATAAATAAATAAAAATAATAATACAGTCTGTATTGTCTACTAAAAAATGTAGACAAATGATCAAATGATGACATTATGGCATCTCGAGTGTTATAAAGAAGACACATCTACATGGAAGATACCTTGGGAGCACAGAGAAGGGGGCAGAACATCCAAACTGGAAAGAAGAAAAAACAATGTCAAGGAGGCACAGCTCTGCTTATTTCCAAACTCCCTAGCAGGAAAATAGTTCCAATGTATTCTAAGCTTCTGCAAAACGTGGGGAGAGAAAAGTTGGGCAGAGTTCTCTTCAAAGAGAAGGAAAATAAGTGTTTCTTTTGGCAATGAGGTAGCTAAAAGTGAGTGACACAACAGCAAGTTGAGAAGGAAGAAAGACTGATGTGGGGAACAGAGGGACACTCAAGACACAGATCAGCTCAACTAAAAGCAAGGTACAGACATCTACACTGTTTCATTCTAAATATTTTCTCTAGATGGTACTTCGGAAATTTCATGGAAGAGACGTAACGCAAGGTACAGAATGAGCATAAAACTCTTTACTAAATCTAAGCCCAAAGAAGTACAGGTTCTCAGTCAGCAGGGTATGTAATCAAAGGTTTGCGTAGCCATTTTCATCACAGATTTGGGAATAAATTCTGCTATGGAGCCATGATATTGTTAATGACACAATGGGTTTTAAGAATATTCTAAAAGATATATTAAAAATATACATTAATTTATTACCATTTGTATTAATAAACTGGTAACTTCAAGCACTCTTTATATTTTTAATTAGTAAATTAATATTCTGTAGCTAAGATAGAGCAATTGTTGAAAGGATTTATATTCCACATGATTCTTAAAAATATTTAAGCTGGATTATATAATCACAGAAATATACTGTATATTAGAAACAAATGAGGTAATTTTTTAAAGGGAAAATAAATATGAGGATGTAATAATAGTAGGAAAACATGGATTAGGCTAATATAAAAATGCCTACCATAAAATTCTATGAGAAGAATAGACTACAAATATGGCAAATCTCTTCCTAAACTGATAGAAGAAAGGGGGTGTTCAGTCATTTACACAATTCATGTCACTAAGGAAAAATCAAACCAATTTCCAAGGATATGCTATCTAGAAATCAAATCTACCCAATAGTCACAATTTTTCAATGTTTGAGAGAAATGATAAACCCAAAAAGCTCAATGAATCCCAACGACAAAAAACATGAAACATTTACACCAACTGATGTCATAATGAAATTCATCAAATCAGTGATAAAGAGAAAGTCTTAAAAGCAGCCAGAGAATGAAAACACATTACATGAAGAAGAAAGATAAGGATGAAAGATTTCTCATCAAAAACAATGAAAATAAGAAGACAGAAGATCAACATTTTAAAGTACTAAAAGAAAAGCTCATCAACCAATAATTTTAGAGTCAATGAAATTTTTTTTAAATGAAAGTACTGACGGATTCAATCATCAGCAGACTATCTATAAGAAATTCTAAATGAAGCAGAAGAAAAATGATACCAGATTAAAATATGGAGATATATAGATATATGATTTTTTAAGTTACCATTTAAATATTTTATTTAAAATATGGATAGATATAACTTTTAATTATTATTTAAAGCTCATTGATAATTTAAGCAAAAATAATAATATGTAGGGCTTATACCATATATAAGTGAATTATATGACAACAATAGCATATATTCCCTTCAGAAAGAGAAAATCAGAAATACATTATTTTAAGGTAAAGCAGTACAATGCCACTTTAAAGTAGACAGTGATAGTTTAAAATGTATACTCTAAACATAAAAGCAAAAGGTAAAATAACAAAACAGTTATAGCTAATGAGACAACAAAAAAGTTAAAATGAAATTATGTTTTGAAATTCTCAGTTATTCAAGCGAAAATAGAAAAAGAGAAAAACGGAAACAAAAAAAAAGATTACATAAACAGAAAACAAAAACCAAGATGGTAGATTTAAGCCTGACCATGTCAGCAATCATATTAATTATAAATACAAGTGAGAAAATGATGTACTGGATGAAAATGCAAGACCAACTATAAGCTGTCTACAGAAAACGTGTGTGTGTGTGTGTGTGTGTGTGTGTGTGTGTGTGTGTGTGTGTGTGTGTGTTTGTTTGTTGAGACAGGGTCTCACTCTGTAGCCAGGCTAACATGCAGTGGCATGATCCTAGCTCACTGCCTTGAACTCCTGGGCTTAGGTGATCCTCCCATCTCAGCTTCCTGGGTAGCTGAGACTACAGGTGTGTGCTACCATGCCCAGCTAATTTTTTGTAGTTTTTGTAGAGACAGGGTTTTACTACGTTGCCCAGACTGGTCCTCAACTCCTGGGCTCAAGCAATCCACCTGCCTTGGCCTCCCAAAGTGCTGGGATTACAGGCATGAGCCACCACGCCTGGCCAGGAAACCAGTTTTAAATATAAAGATACAAATATATTAGAGGTGAAGAGTTTCCTTAACATGCTAACACTAATGAAAAGAAAAATGGAATGACTATATTTATATCATCGAAATAGATTTCAGAGCATGGAATAATAGCAGAGCTAAAGAAAGTCATTTCATAATGATAAAGGGGTTAATCAAGCAAATATAAGACTCTTACACATTTGTATATTTAATAGAAGAGCTTCAAAACACATAAAACAAAAAATGATAGAACTGCAAGAAGAAATAAACAAATCTAACATTTTAGTCAGACATCTCTACTCTTTCAATAATTGATAGAGTAAGTGCAACGAAAGACAATGAAAACATACAAGTTGTGAACAACACTGTCAAACTTGATCTCGTTGACATTTATGAAGCATTGTGCCCAACATTGTAGAATACACATTCTTTTCAAGTGTACACAGAACATGCATTAAGAGAGAATATATTCTAGGTTGAAGAGAGTTACATTTCTCTGCATATTAAAGTGAGACAATTATTTGTGCATATTGGTGGGAACAGAAAGAGAGGGCAAAGCAACATAGAAGGAAGTCAGAGGTCAGAGCCTGATTTGTAAAACATAGCCAAGGGACATTTTAGGGCAGAAAAATATAGTATCAAATTTTAAGTTATCTGTGTCACAAACGCTCCTCCCCTTTGGTGTGTAACCCCAAATCTCAGTGAATGTCTTCTGTTCACAGCTGCCTCCTGTAAGCAGTCTGGGGAGAAGGAGAACACAGAATAAAGGAGGAAATGCTCCCACATTTGACTTGAAGCCAGGCTAGAGATAAAGGAGCAGCCTCAAGACTTAGAGTAATGAGAATTCAACAAAAGCAGGAAACTGGAGTCAGAGGTGACTAGCACAGATATATTTGCAGAAGTCCTGAGGGCACTGGACTTGCCATAAAACACAGTGGCAGGTTTTGAGCTGACCTTATCCTGATGCTTGGAGCAAGGTGACCCCAGGGAACATCTGTGTTACATTTTTTTCTCTCCTCACAAGTCACCATAAGAGAAAAGAAGCAGTATAGATTTCTTTTCCACTGTTACAAATAAAACCAAATCCTTCCACCAATGAAGGAAAAGTGGCTACAAAAGTTTATCTTAAAATATTATTTCCATGGCATACCTATCACCCCATTGATTTGAGCTTGGTGTTAAAAGCATAGCAATAAGTTGGAACCTACAAAGACATAAAAATAAGAAAAAAATAACCTAGGATATCTCCAAGGTAGGAGATCAGACATATAAACAGGGACTTATTCTCAAGGTGCCTCCAACTACTTGTGTTTCTCTGCCCCCACATATTTTTAGCATTTTTCAACTGACAGCATATAGGAATAGGGAAATGCAAATCAAACCCCCTTTTTGGTTTACTGATATAGGCAGAGGATAAAAGAAATCATGAGCTTTCAGCAAGCTGTAGTATATTTGGACAAACTCTTCCATAGCAGAGGAGGGGTCAGGACCTCAGTCACCTATGGGAATTCAAGGAGGATATTTGACAGGATTCTCTGAATCTGGAATTTTGGGAGACATGGAATCTTAGTACCATTTGTCAGTTCCCATTTGCCTGAACCCTTCTGACAGTTAAAAAGGACCTGGTCGCACTGCTTGGACTACAAGGCTGCCATGCTAGGAACATCTGAAGCCCTATGCCACTCACAACAGCAACTGCAATGGGACAGAGGTGAGAGTGAAACTTAGGTCCTAGAGCAGAGAGGATCTTATCACAGTCTGAAGTCAGTAAGTTAAACTGCTTGATGTAGCTGTCTGATTACTTATCCATATTCCCTGGATATTATTCCATAAGGGTGGTCTAGATTATGACCTAGACATTTGGGTCTCTCCTATTTAGCACACAAAGGTGCTTAATAGTTGTAGAATTTGATTCTGGTTGAATTCAAAGAGTATGAACAAACATAGAATGGGAAAAAAAATTTTTTTAAACATGGCTACGGTAAGAGCTTTAGCCTCCAAGTGGTAATAAAGCAAGTAGCCCTCTGAGAGCTGGTGTGATTTTTTTCCAGCTATCAAAGCAGGGCAGTCCCTTAGGTGCAAGTGGCATGTCGGTTAATTACCCAAAAAGGGTAGTTAATGTAACAGAGACTTAGGGAATATACTTGTGGGGCTTTTTTAAGTGTACAATGTAACAAAATTCAAATTATAGGCCAACCTCAGAAGTAAGCAAACAATTTTCCAAATGATCTTCTTCCTCTGTGTCTGTGCATCATTACCAGCACAGAACTCCTTTTTCCCTGCTTTGCCACAGTCCTCATCCTCTCTATTCCTCTGCCCTCATCTGAATAAGTCAGCTCCTGGTAACCAGGACACGAATAACACTAAACATCCCCCATTTTAGAAAATGACAATTTGGTAAATAAATTTTTAGCAGGGTATCATGACTGTCAAGAACTTTGTGTGTAAACCTTCTTGGACATATTTGCATTTCTGCTGGAATAAGCCACATACTAAAAAGAATTCATGAAAATGGGGATATTTGAGAAATCAATGAACCTGGAATTTTAAAAGATGAAAGCAATGTAGCAGGGATTATAATTCAGCATGAAAAGAATAATTTGTTTTCATTTCAACTAAAGAGAGGGGCAATAATTTGTTTTCTTTGTAATACCCCTTCTGCTGGCCTTCAGATGTTTAATTTAGAAAAGTATTTTAGTAGAGCAGTAAATAATTCAAATTATATACTTATAAGATCACTTTAGAATTTTACTTCATATTTAAGAAAATTGCACATAATTTTGCATATTCGTGCTTCTTTATTAGACATTAACAGAAAATATAAATCATACTGTGTCTTGTAAAAAGACTAAAACAGGCATGATAGAGGATTTCCAGTTTCTTCTTTGACTTCAGTTGTTCCTCTTTCTCCTTTTTTTCTTCTCTCCTCCCACACTTTGTTGTTGTTGTTTTCTGCTACCTCACCTGCCCCGATATTTGACTGTTAAATGTCAAGGCTTGCAAGAACAGCACTCAGAAAGTACTACTCAGACAGTTATCCAGTGGGATTATATCAACAATCCTGAGCCAGAAGCCAGAAAACCAGAACATCGGTAAGTTTCACAGCAATTAAGGATGAAAGCCACTGCCTCAGCCAAACCACAAGAATATATACTCCTCTCTCCTCCTTACCCTGTAAGACTTCAGCCCTGCTTCAACTCAGAGTTGCCTGGTCTTCAGGTTTTCCCTGGTGTCTATCAGCTGAATAAAGTCTTTAAGGTCTATTTGAGTTACTTAATGCATTTTGTTTCACAGTCTTTATGCAAATGTTAACATTCAAATATAAGCTTCTGTGTATTGCATACTATAAAGTCTACATACACATATACAGGTGTGTATGTATGTATTTCTATATAAACTATGTATATACCTACTGCAGATTTTACCAAGGACATCCTCCACTGCATGACTAAGTAGGGTCAAGATGCCAGGTGGGCTGCATAGAGGCTCGATAAAGATTGTGTGGCTACTGATGAACAGGCGGTCGATTGACTTTCTCCCTTCTTCAACTTCTCTCCTACATCTGATTATCTTTTTGCAGTTTCCTTGTCTTTACAATCTAAGATTATATCAAAAAGTAGTTTGGCCTAGATTCTTTAAGAACATTTATTAACCATTTGAAGACATAAAAGATCTATAGAACCTTCTACTTAAAAGAGAGCAGATTATCAATCTGCTTATTTTGGAGCTATGACCAAATCTGCTTGTGTGACATAATTTTCCAGCTTTATTGAGGCATAACTGAAAAATAAACTTGTATGAATTTAAGGTGTAAAATGACTTTATATACACATATATATGTAGTGAAATTATTACTACAGCTAAGTTAGCTCACACATCCATCACCTCACATAGTTATATGTGTGTGGTGAGAACATTTAATATCTACTCTATTAGCAAATGTCAATACAATACAATATTAACTACAGTTATCATGCTGTACATTAGACCCCAGAACTTATGCCTCTTATAACTGTACTCTTTGACCAACATCGCCCCTTTAGAACATATTTTTTATTTATTAAAATTTCCTACTTTATTTTGACAAATGCGCAGATTTTAAGAGTTGAAAAGGAGACTTTGAGAGTCAGCCTTCATGCAGTGATACTTCTCACATACATACATAGCACATGCATACACACATAGCACATACATACACATACCAGATGATAATAGCACTTATATTATAGAACTTGTTTTACAATCTGCAAAACATACACGTAAGCAGGCTTTCTAGTGGAGTATGAACATACACAGACATAAAGCCATCTGGTCTCTCCTTAAATACTACTCACAAGTAGTATTACATTGTGGGGGGCTCATTACATTCAAGGCAGTCTATTCATTCTATTAGTCCTGGAGATTCTAACAGAAACATGCCAGCCAGTGAGAGAAAATGCGATTCTTTGATACGGATAACTGGACCTCAGTGTTTCCAGTCTCTCACCTACACAACTGCAGGAAGTCCAATTTTCACAGAAAACTCCTGACAATCTGCAGAGGTGCTTGTGTACAGTGATTCTTGCTCCCCACGCTAGCCAACCTGCCTGGGATGTTTCCATAGCAACTCCAGTCTCAAACTCAGCCCCACCACTGCTATCCTTGGAAGTGGATGCCCTCCCTGGAATCTCAATCTGGAAACATGTGTCTTTCTTGCAGGAAACAGTCCTCTGTGTTATTCTCAGTCTCTCAGCGAGCCTGTGCCAGAATTGTTAAGGCAGGATGGTTCTTTCGATTCACACATGTTCATTTTCTCCTAAGGGCAAAACACACAGCCAGAATGGCTGGGTCAAGATAAGATACAAGATTAACCACAGCCAGGTAACTAAAACTATCATTGCCTTCCAGCATGCAGTCCCCATTACTGAGTCTAGGCCACACTTTGTCTTTTTTATGATGAGTTTCCTCTCAGGGCCACCTGTGTCTTTTCTTGCAATCCGACTTTGATAGGGCCTCTCCTGAGTGTAATACTTTTAAAATATATTTGAAACCAAGTTTTGGACAGTATTGATCTATCATCCCGCCTACATGAGCCTCCACCTACCAGCCAAAAGGATCCTAAATGCTTTTGAAAGTCATCACTCATTTATGCAGTGAGATTATGCAGTAAGTGTAAATCAATGAACAACTGAATACTCAGGAAAATGATTGCTGTCTGGCATACTCACCAGAAATCTCAGTTTCTGGCAGGTCATGATTCCCTTTTCTATTTCTTCTAAGAAAAATATCTACATCTTATTATCTCTCACTCTTTATTTAAGTTTTGCCCTCTGGAAAATACTTTTTCCTCATAAAATTCCATTCAGATACTAAATACCTATGACAATCTACTCTTTTCCAGACCGAATATACTCACAGTTCACATTTCTCATTTCATTCCCATTTCTCACAGGCCACAACCCCAGGATCACTAATATGCCCTATAAAATTTAATTGCTCCTGCTACTGTCCAACTTCAACAGGATGTACTTGAATGTCACCTCCCCTTATTCTGGGTACCATATTGCTTTGAAATGTTCTAAAATTGATGTTTTGCCTATTGTGTAATACTATACAGGTATTGAGCTAATAATTTAAAAATTAACAAAGGTTAAGTTCACCCTAATCTTCCCACACTACTCTATTAACGTTGCTCTATTCAGGATCAACAAGGATCTTCAGGCTGCTGGTAATCAGACCCAACATTCCTATGGCTATCTCCATGAACAGCTATGTCAAATTTAACATGTTCCAAACTGAAACTCTATTATTCTTCCACTAACCTGGCCCACCTACACTCGTCCTCCTTAAAGTTTCTCAGTTTTTGTTAATATCTTCTTTACAATTGCTCTGGCCAAAAGCCTTATTGTTATTCTTGATACCTTCTTCACATTCCCTATCTAATTCATCAGCACATTCAGTAAGCTCTTCCTTCAAAATATACCCGGAATTTCTGCAAGCACATCTAAAGCCTCCCTCCAGCACTGCTCTGATTCATCCCACAGCCACCTCTCACCTGGCTCAGCACAATAGCATCCTAACTGGTCTCCTTTCCTGTCAACAGCAGCAAAAATGATCCTGTTAAAACACAAGCCAGCTCCTGATTCTCTTCTCAATGTCCTCTGACAGCTTCGCAATAAAAACCAGTCTTTACAATGACCTACCAAGACCTACAAGGTCCACCTTCCCCTTCCCTTACCTCTCTGCTCCATGCTTGTCTCCTTGTGTCCTTGAAACATACCAGGCACATTCAGGCTCAGTTCCCCTGGAATTTTTTCCTCATAGACACCCATACTCTGCTCCCTCACCTCCTTCAAGTCTATATTGAAATATTGCCTTGTTAAAAAAGAAAAGAAAAAAAGAGCTCAATTTCTAATAAACTACTAGTTATAAGAACTACTTCCAGGAAAAGACAGAAATCTATTGTTTTTCTTCTGTATGACTTGTCAAAATGTTTTAACATTTCAGAATGAGAAATAATTTTTTAAAAGAATATTTTAGAATTTCAATTTTGGAGTGAAATAACTCAAAGCAGGTTTGCTTTTTATCTTTTGATTGTTGTAATGGCCTTACTCTTCCCTAGTCTAATAGCTAACATCTTTTCCAAAATTCTCTTAGATGATTTGATTGGCCAAGATTCCCTCATCAGGTACCCTCTCTGCACCCTTGGAAGATCCTCCCTCTTCCAGTGGCTCCCTGAGTTCCCACTTCAAGACCTTTATGCACACTAGCCTCTCCACTGAGACCACTGCTACTCCACACCAAGATGGCTAAAATTCTGCACATACTGTACAGCCCAAATAGATGCTCCCTCTTCCATGAAGTCTTCTCTGATCTCTCTTGCAAAAGGCACCTCTTCTTCCCAGGAAACCAGAGCGTTGATTTGCACTCATTCTTGTCTACAAAGTTTTTATGTGACTTGTGTCCCCTAAATAGGTAGTATAATCTAATTTAGGAGTATAATTATAACCTTGCTAGGTATTTATAAACTTGAGATTATAAACTACATTTTATTTGATATTTTATTGGCCTCACATAAAATGAGAATTCAATAAAATGGTAATTGAATAATTAGATAAAAATGGAGTGAGTAATAAGCAAATCAAGAGAGTCTTAAACTGCTTTTTAAAAATTGTCATTGTTTTTGTTAATTGGACATTCAAATAAGAGTGTCATTGTAATCTTTTTTTTTTTTTTTTGAGACAGAGCCTTGCTCTGTCACCCAAACTGGAGTAGAGAAGCACGATCTCAGCTCACTGCAACCTCCATGTCCGTAGTTCAAGCAATTCTTCTGCCTCAGCCTCCTGAGTAGCTGGGATTACAGGCACATGCCACCATGCCCGGCTAATTTTTAATTTTGTATTTTCAGTAGAGACAGGGTTCAACCATGTTGGCCAGGCTGGTCTCAAACTCCTGAAGTCAGGTGATCCACCTGCCTCAGCCTCCCAAAGTGCTGGGATTACAGGGGTGAGCTGCTGTGCCTGGCTGTAATCTTAAATTAATAATATCAATGACAGTAGTATTTAAATTGCCACCAATCATTTTGAATATTATTTAAAATATTTAAACGATTTTAATAATAAAAATCATTTAAAATATGATAAAAATCACTTAAAATATGATTTTTTATTATTAAAAATGCCTACTACTGATATTTTCCTTAACTTTTTATCTTCAGGTATTGTCACATTTATATAAAATACATAGTCTATAAAGTGTATATTTGTGTACATATATTGGATATGTATTTTTACGTATAAATATTCAACAATGCAGCCTCTTAGCAAAAGAAGATGTACATATGTACAAGCTGCTTTTTCTGTGTAGGCCTGTATGTGTTTGTGGGAGCATCACATAACATTTCAAGTAGGACTATTGATCAAAGATGGCAGTAACTAATAGAAAGGCCCTAGGCATTTCTAAAGACTAGAATACTTTGAAGTATTTCAGAAAGAACATATTGACCTCTTTTGGGAAAAGGATTACGTGCAGCAATCAGACATGACTATCTAATGTTGAAGATCAAAGGGTATTGACTAAAATCTGCAGTTGCCATAGCTACTGAGCCCTGTGAATTTACTATAGTTCTCTTATTACAAGCACAAGATTTACAGTTAAGACCTGCTCTATTTATGAGATGGGTTATCTGTTCACTAAATCTAGGAGTTTACCAGAATTATTTTCAGCCCACGTTGTTGTGATAAATTGAATCTGGTTCAGTGAAATTAAAATGTTCTCAAGTCACACATTCATAATCTACTCTAACTCTGTCAATCGTTTTAGAATGTGCAAAATATACTAACAGCAACTCTAGTCTTAGAGGATAAGATGCTTATAACATATCTTTATATGGGGCAGGCTCTCAATGGATTGCAATGCCTAAAACATATATTCAGTCACAAGGATGACAAAGTAGCTCCAAGCCAGCAGGTCTCAAAATACTCCCCACAAAATAGCTTAATGCCTTTTCCCTGGTGATACCATGTGCATGTCTGAAACAGTCTCTGAATCCCAAAATCTCAATCATCAAAGCATGCCTGGTTATCTAAAGCTACTTTCTGAAACCTTCCTTCAAATAAGGATTTTAAAACATAATCTGGCCTTTGGCTGACTTCTCTAACATTGAACTTGTTCTCAATTTCTTATTGTGAAGCAGGTTCACTGTGTAATGGTTACCCACTTAGAAGAATCCAGTGAGAGAGAGGACACTCACAAACTACAAGTTATATAAAGCAGGTTGATTACTACAGATAGACAGCAAGGAACAAAAGGAGCCAGGATTCATTGTCAGCTGGTCTTCCAAGGCTCAAAAAAGCTGCAGGGGCAGAAGTAGCCTTGACTGTGCATGCTCTTCTTGCACCACAGCTGAAGGATGCCAAAAGGTAGCCTGCTTTGGATGACTTATCTCAGGAGCAATGCAACCCACTGGGAAAAGCTTTGAAGGAAAGGACATACTGCATCCAGAGGAGGGAGGAACAAAGCACTCCTGTCTGGAACAGCTCCTCCCTAATTTAAGGTGTTGCATTTGCTAGGAGGAATGGGAACAAGACCTGGGCTGTTTCAGGTGAGTTCTCCCTGTCTCAGAATGTTGCAGTTCCAGCACATTCTGCAGACATTCTTGAGAACTATGAGCAAGGGAAGTGGAGAGAACTGGGCTTGTCCAAGTCTGTCAGAGAACTGTCTGGCACTTACTCTATTATTCTAAAAAATCATTTCATTTATTCGTCTAATTACTGAATAGAAATTTGCCTGTTTGGCCACTACTACCAATGAAGTATTTTCATAACTAAATGGGGTGATTGGCAATGAGGAAAAATGGGGAAAAAGCCAGTCAGTAAATGTTCAGCTACTTTACACTTAGGTCTAAAAGGATGTTGTGAGAGTAGCTGGATTCTCTCCAATTGTTATTTACCTTGATGCTCAGGAATGTGCCTTCCATTGCTTCTAGAGGCCTTAGGGGAAATAATTTCCAAAACTTGTATTTTTGTTTATTATACTGGAAATTAAAAAATATATATATATGCACTGTGAGGAACACCATGTATACAGATGGAAGTCCAAAAGTGCGATCTTGGCAGCCAGATTGCTTGGGTTTGAATTCTTGCTCAAGTCTGTAAGCTTTATTCTCAACTGTAAAATAGAAGTAGTTACAGATTCTACCTCATAATGACTTATTAAATGTTAATAAATTAATATAAACAAAGTACATGATACACAACACATGTTCAATAAAGTTAAGCTAGTATTTTCAGGGCACTATTTTGCTAAGAATATTTTTAAGTAGGAAGAGGAAGAAAGGAAGAAGAAAAAATTATTGCGATTTCAAATATCATTTTTTAAAAATGTAAGGAGGTTGCCTCTAGATGTATTATACAATCCTCTGCTCCACTTTGATCAGACACTCACTTTAAGTTTTGTTCTTAGAAAATACATTAATCTTTTGAAATATGCCAGTTATTATTCAGAGCTTAATATAAATACTTTATAGCAATTACATACAGTGACTACTTATCCAAGTTCAGACCATTTAGGACAAACCAGAATATTGCATTACAGTCTGTGGCAATGAATTACAGCAAAAGTTTACTCTCATTCCTCAATTGGGGGAAAAAAAGAGTTTTCTGCTCTATTTTTTATGCTTTTTACTGAAGTGCCATCTGCAGCCTTAAAAAAAAACAAGTACTTTGGAAATCCAAAGCTATGGTCCATGGCCATGGTTTCCATAGTAATAGTGGCCTAAATCCATACATCCCTAACTAGTTACACATATAATTTTATGAAGTATAGCAGTAAGAAAGAAAGATGTTTTGCTTAATATACAAAATCATCACACCTTCATTCTTTTGCCTCCAAGCATTCTCTCTGTTAATCAGTAAAGAAGAGAATGAGATAATAATATGTAGCCATGTGATAAAAACCAGAGTCTGTTTAATATTCATTTTGTTCATAACTCAATATCTGTGTCTGTTTAAAATACCAGAGGGTATAATCATCAAATAGGAATCAAGCCGGAAAAGTAATGCATGGAAAAATTCTGTTTCCTCAAGCTAAGAAGATTCACCCAATTGCTCACTCAACCTCGAGTCAAGTACTCATAAAATGGTGACTATAATAAATAATAATGCATTGTATATTTCAAAATTGCCAAAAGGATAGATTTAAATGTTTTTAATCACAAAAAAAGTGAGTTAATAGATTTGCTAACTAGCCTGATTTATCATTCCATTCCATATTGTAAATGTATATGAACACTTCCTATTATACTTCATAAATATATGAAATTATTATTTGTCAATTAAAAATGAAATTGAATAACAAAGAAGAAATTATTTTCTCTTGCTCTGGAGATGTACAGCATAGCCTTCAGGCAATACATTCTAGAATTTCCAGGGCAATTCTACTGAATTGTGTTCCTTCCCAAGGCCTTCTACTGAAGTTTTTATCTACAACACTTAGCTTTGCATCAAACCCAAGGAAAAGCCAAACTAGAGTCTTTATTCCCAGTGTACATACAGGAATCCAGAAAATACATGAAATGATAAAGCTGCTATTGTGATATGTAGAAGTGGGTGCAAGCACTCTGCTCTACTGAAAGTTGGTAGAGTTCTCAGCTGCTCTTATTCTGAGACAGCTTTGTTGTAATTTGGCAAGATTTAGGAATGTGGGAGTTTTTTCCGGTTGGTTCATGAACAGTTTTTATCTGGCATAGACTGATAATTGCTGGCTAGACTATTAAAGCCTAGAAGATAATTAAATAATGCAAAAGGAACAAAGTGCACTTGGAAAGCTGTGTTACTACTGCACAGTTTCTTGCCCTGCAGAGAACTCAGATGTTATCAATAGTTTTATTATATAATCTCGCTGTGAGCAACAAATATACTATAATTCAGCTGGGGTTTCATCTAAAAAATAAAAACATTTAAAAAAGAAAACTATGGTGTAACTTCCAAATCTTCCAAATTAGATATAACTGAAAAAAAAAGTGTTATCTTCTCTTAGTTGCTATAATTTGAGTCTAGGAGTCTAAATCATGAATAGTGCGAGGATGTTTTTATATATTTTTCTAGTAGATTAAAATGGAAAGTATTTGGGATCTAGAGGTTTTGTACACAGACAGAAATTTATCAGCAGATTATTTTCAAAGTATTTCAAATATTGTGACTTCCCTAAAGTTGTTTCTCGTTTGATTCTAATTTTGTAGATTTTAGTTATACTTAAATGCTAGGATCAAGTTTAAATCTTTTACCCCTGAAAAAAGATTTGAAATTGTGGCATTGGGACTTCAAAGACTTATAAATACCAGTGGAGTACCAAAGGAAAAAGCTTTGAAAGTGACTACTGCTAGCAATTTCTTTACAATCTCTAATTCAAAAATATTTTCAGAAGTATTTTTATCTAGGGTATTTAGGTAATCAAACAAGGTCCACACACACAAAAAAATCAATTGACATGATAGCACTATCATTAATGATTTAAATGGTCAAAATGAAAAAGATTGAAAATCATTCATTGATATTTTCTGTTAAATTGTTCTATTGAAATTAAGTTTAAGGATATACCAAAGGAAAAAGCTTTGAGAGTGAGTATTTTCAAAATAAAGTAACAACAGACCATTGATACCTATATCTATATGTCTACAGAGAAAGAGATTTTATTTTATTTTGTTTCATTTCATGTTTTAAGTCAATGGAAAGTTGTGTGGTCAAGGAAACTTTAAGAAACTGAATTTTGGAAAATGATAAGCCCTTCATAGGTGACCTGAAGTCAGTACTACTTTCTTCCATAGATACAAGTGCCAAGTCTGGTCATAGGTAAATATAGTATGTTGCCAGCCATAGGCCAGTGGAAGAGAGGGTTGGTATGCTAGAGTAAGAAGAAATTAGCAAAGCTTTTAACAATCACATGAAGCTGCTTGAATGACTAGAATCTGCAGCTGTCCCAACATCAGAAACAGTTCCTTCCAACTGCCAGTGATTCTCCCCTAAAAACCTGCAGTAGTTCAGGATGCACAGTGCTGTGCTGGAAAACAAAGAATTATTTCTTGCAGTCCTGGTGGTGCTTATATTCCTAAGTCTCACTATAGAGTAATGCTTGTAGTACATATAGAACAGAACTTAACCTCAAGACATTTAAAACAAGAGGTACACTGTACTTTGTAAAGTGGCAACCCAACCTCAGACCTAGTTCAGCTACAGATAGGATCAAAGGGATCTCTCTCTAGCTATCTGGTGGAGGAAAGAGTAGACCCTCTCTGGGGAAAAGAAAACTTAGTCTCTATGAGTCTCTTAAACATAATATCTGCCATGCAACTTTAAATGCAAGGAAATAGGAGAATTTGACCAATAATCAAAATTATATACATATATATATATTTATATAAAATGTTATATATATTCAATAGAAGCAAAACTACACATATATAATTAATATACAAGGTCTTTAAATAAATCATAACTTTTAAATAATTTAGAGGAAAAGATGAAGAATTTCAGCATGGAAATGAAGACTCTAAAAAGGGCCAAATAAAAATTCTAGAACTAAAAATATATTATCTACATTAAAGATTTTTGGATAGGCTAAACAGTGGTCTAAATTTAGTAAAAGACAGTATCAGAGAACTCTTAGGTTAATAGAAATAATATAAACTGGCCAGGCATGGTGGCTCATGCCTGTAATCCCAGCACTTTGGGAGGCCTAGGTGGGTGGATCACAAGGCTAGAAGATCGAGACCATCCTGGCCAACATGGTGAAACCCCATCTCTACTGAAAATACAAAAAATAGCGGGGCATGGTGGTGTGTGCCTGTAATCCCAGCTACTTCAGAGGCTGAGACAGGAGAATAGCTTGAACCAGGGAGTCAGAGGTTGCAGTGAGCCAAGATCGCACCACTGTATTCCAGTCTGGTGACAGAGCAAGACTCCATCTCAAAAAAAAAAAAAAAAAAAAAAAAAAAAAAAAAAAAAAAAAAAAAAAAAAGTGATATAAATGGAACCACTAATTTTTTAAAAAAATGAAAAAAGAGATTTCAAGACATGTGGCACACTAACAAATGGACCAATGTGTATGCAGTTTGGGTCCCAGACAGAGAAGAAAGAAAATCAGGCAGAATAATTGTTTGAAGAGATAATGACTGGGATTTTTTTTCAAAGTCAATGAAAGATATTAACCCACAGATACAAGAAGCTCAGAGAATCCTAAGCATGACAAATACTAGGAAAACTGTACTGAGGCACATAATAGTCACAATTTCTGAAAAGAAAAAATAAATAGAAAGATTTAAAAGAGGTCAGAACAAAGAGTCATGTTAAATTTGGAGGAACAATAAAAAGAATTAAAGCTTAGTGTCTTGTCATCATAAACAATGGAAGCCAGAAGAAATGACTTGATGTCTTAAACTTCTGCAACAACAACAACAACAAAATTCAATCTAAAATTCTATATCCAAAAAGTCCTTCAAAATTGAAAGCAAAATAAAGTCAGTTTTAGATAAACAAAATCTGAGGCAGTTTGTCACCAGCAGACCTGCGCTACAAGGAATACTACAGGAATTTCAAGTTGAAGAGAAATTATTCCAGATGGAAAACTGGACCTTCAGGAAGGAAAAAAGACCCCAAGAAATGAATATACAGTAACATTTGTAAAATTAACAATGAACCACGAAGTTTATAAGATATACAGATGTATATGGCAAAAATAATACAATATGTAGAAAGAAATAAATGGAATTATATAGTTGTTACATTATTCTTAAAGTGATATAATAATATAAAATAGTTGTAATAAATTAGGTATGCATATTATGATTTCTAAATAAAAATACAAAAATATACAGCGGGAGGCTCAAGATGGCTTAATAGAAAGACTAGCATATGAAGACTCCCATCAAAAAAAAAGACATGATAAGCATGTTAATCCTTCACTGCCAGCCAAGGTATCCAGGTTCTCTCATCAGAACTGACTCAGAGGCTGGCGTGATCCAGGGAGAGAAGGAAGAACAGTGTGGTGTGGCAGCCCATCTGAGAGCCACAGGGGCAGGGGATTCCCCTTCCCACAGTCAAGAGAGGTGGTGAGTAAGCAGGCAACCCAGCCTAGGAAATTGTGCTTTTTCCACATAACAGTGCAACCCATGGATTGGAAGATCCCACTCACAAACCCATGCCACAAGGGCCTAGTATCCTAACCCGGGAATGCACAGATTCTCAATAGCCTCTCAGCTGGAATCTGCTTAAGCCTACCAATATCCTGGGGGTAGGGGTGACCAGCACACTGAGTCTGCCTGCTGTCTAAGTTGTTTCAGATACTTAGGGGAGGGGCAGCAGCCAGCACTAGGACTTGCAACCGTCTAACACAATAAGCTCCCTGGGCATGGAAAGGGCAGCATCCTTCTCTATAGCTTCAGGCTGTGCTGTTCCCCTGATGGAGCCAGGGAATCTGGACAGCTTGGTCTCAAAACTTGCCCCAGCCTGCCGTAGTCCAAAACACCAACTATGCCAGGCTGCAGCCAGAGCGCCTCTTTAGGCCTGGCCCTGACCTGTCCTTCCTCATTTTGGTAGGGCTTCCCTGCAGGAACTCCAATAACTCCAGCCAGAAGATGGACAGAACCCAGATCTCCCTGGGCCTGAACCCCTAGTGGGAGGGGTGGCCACATTCTCTGCAGATCATCAGAGTTAGCTTTTCCTCCTGGTAGTTCTGAGGTATCCAGGCAGCCCAGACAAGTGGGTTTTTCCCCAGAGAAGCACACCCCCTCCACCAAAGGACAAAGTGCTTTGTTAAATGGGTACTGTTCCCTGTGCCACTCAAGGGGGTGAGCCCCTCCAACAGGTGTTGTCAGACACCTTACACAGGAGCAATCCTACTGGCATCAGGTTGGTGCCCTTCAAGATCAGAGGTTCTAGAAGAAGGAGAAGACCCTCATCTTCACTGTTTTGCAACCTCCTTGAGTGACATCTCCAGGCACGAGAGGGAATCAAGATCAGAGAAGAACTGAAGGAGATAAGATAGAGACATGAAAAACCCTCCAAAACATCAAAGAATCCAGGAGCTAGCTTTTTGAAATAATGAATAAAATAGGTAGGCCTCTAGCTAGACTAATAAAGAAAAAAAGAGAGAAGAATCAAATAGACACAATAAAAATGATAAAGAGGATATCACCACTGATCCCACAGAAATACAAACTACCATCAGAGAATACAATAAACACTCTATACAAATAAACTAGAAAATTTAGAAGAAATGGATAAATTCCTGGACACATACACCCTCCCAAAACTAAACCAGAAAGATGTTGAAACCCTGAATAGAACATTAACAAGTTCTAAAATTGAGGCAGTAATTAATTAGCCTGCCAACCAAAAAAGCCCAGGACCAGAAGGATTGACAGATGAATCCTACTGGAAATACGAAGAGGAGCTGGTACCATTCCTTCTGAAACTATTCCAAACAATTGAAAAGAAGGGACTCATCCCTAACTCATTTTATGAAGCCAGCACCATCCTGATATCAAAACCTGGCAGAGACACAACAAAAAAAGAAAACTTCAGGTCAATATCCTTGATGAACATCTATGTGAAAATCCTCAATAAAATACTAGCAAACCAAATCTAGCAGCACATCGAAAATTTATCCACCATGATCAAACTGGCTTCATCCCTGTGATACAAGGCTCATTCAACATACACAAGTCAATGAACATAATCCATCACATAAACAGAACCAATAACAAAAACCACATGATTATCTCCATAGATACAGAAAAGGCCTTTGATAAAATTCAACATCACTTCATGTAAAAAATTCTCAATAAACTAGGTACTGATAGAAGATATCTCAAAATAATAAGAGCTATTTAGGACAAACCCACAGTGAATATCATATTGAAGCTAGAAGCATTCCCTTTTAAAACTAGTACAAGACAAGGATGCCCTCTCTCACCACTCCTATTCAACATAGTATTGGAAGTTCTGGCTGGGGCAATCAGGCAAGAGAAAGAAATAAAGGGTATTCAAATAGGAAGCAAGGAAGTTAAATTGTCTCTCTTTGCAGATGACATGATTGTATATTTAGAAAACCCCATCGTCTCAGCTCAAAAACTCCTTAAGCTGATAAGCAATTTCAGCAAAATCTTAGGATACAAAATCAACGTGCAAAAATCACAAGCATTCCTATACACCAACGAAAGACAAGCAGAGAGCCAAATCATGAGTGAATTCCCATTCACAATTGTTGCAAAAAGAATAAAATACCTAGGAATAAAACTTACAAGGGACATGAAGGACCTCTTCAAGGAGAACTACAAACCACTGCTCAAGGAAATAAGAGAGGACACAAACAGATGGAAAAACTTTCCATGTTCATGGTTAGGAAGAATCAATGTTGTAAAAATGGCCATACTGCCCAAAGTAAGATTCATTGCTATTCCCATCAAGCTGCCAGTGACTTTCTTCACAGAATAAATAAAAAAAAAAACTACTTTAAATTTCATATGGAACCAAAATAGAGCCCATATAGGCAAGACAATCCTAAGCAAAAAGGACAAAGCTGGGAGGCATCATACTACCTGACTTCAAACTATACTACAAGGCTACAATAACCAAAACAGCAAGGTACTGGTACCAAAACAGATATATGGACCAAGGGAATAGAATAGAGACCTCAGAAATAACACCACACAACTACAACCATCTGATTTTTAACAAACCTGACAAAAACAAGCAATGGGGAAATGATCTCCTATTTAGTAAATGGTCGTGGGAAAACTGGCTAGCCACATGCAGAAAACTGTAACTGGACCCCTTCCTTATACCTTATACACAAATTAGGATGGATTAAAGACTTAAATGTAAAACCCAAAACTCTAATATCTCTAAAAGAAAACCTAGGCAATACCATTCAGGACATAGGCATGGGCAAAGACTTTATGATAAAAATGTCAAAAGCAATTGCAACAAAAGCCAAATTTGACAAATGGGATCTAATTAGACTAAAGAGTTTCTGCACAGCAAAAGAAACTATCATCAGAGTGAACAGGCAACCTACAAATGGGAGAAAGTTTTTGCAATCTCTACATCTGACAAAGGTCTAATACCCAGAATTTATAAGAAACTTAAATAAATCTACAAGAAAAAAAACCAAACAACCTCATTAAAAAAGTGGGCAATAGACATGAACAGACACTTCTCAAAAGAAACCATTGATTCTGCTAACAAATATATATTTTTAAAAAGTTCAACATCACTGATCATCAGAGAACTGCAAGTCAAAACCACAATGAGATACCGTCTCACATCAGACAGAAGGGTGATTATTAAAAAGTCAGGAAACAATAGATGGCAGTGAGGCTGTGGAGAAACAGGAATGCTTTTACACTGTTGGTGGGAATGCAAATTAGTTTAACCATTGTGGAAGACAGTATCTAGAACTGGGAATATCATTTGACCCAGCAATTCCATTACTGGGTAGATACCCAAAAGAATACAAATCATTCTATTATAAACACACATGAACACGTATGTTTAATGCAGTGCTATTTACAATAGCAAGAACATGGAACCAACCCAAATGCCCATCAATGATAGACTAGATAAAGAAATTGTGGTACATATACACCATGGCATACTATGTACCCATAAAAAGGAATGAGATCATGTCCTTTGCAGGGACATGGATGAAGCTGGAAGCCATCATCTTCAGCAAAGTAACACAGGAACAGAAAACCAAAAACCACATGTTCTCACTCATAAGTGGGAGTTGAACAATGAGAACACATGGACACAGAGAGAGGAACAACACACTAGGGCCTGTTGGGGTGTGGGGAGTGGGGAGTGAGGACAAACAAATAAAAACGTGCAATTAAAAAACAAGAAAGGTGATAAAATTAATTAAAAACTAAAATATTACCCAAGATCATGAAACAAATAAAAGGCCATATGGTTTCATTTCTTGCCTTTGTTTTTAAGGAAACTCATTCCTTATTTTTTATAGTTAAATTATTTATCTAAATAGTTGAAGTTGAAAATGAGATTATGAGGTATCTGGATTCCAAACAATTAAGATTTTTCAAGAAAAAATAAAACACCCTTAGAATTTGATTCCTATGTGCATATATATTTTAAATCAAGATAAGGTTATATTTTCTTTCTTATTTTTCTTTTTTTTTTTTTTTTTTTTTCTTGAGACAAGATCTCACTCTATTGCCCAGGCTGGAGTACAATGGCATAATTGTAGCTCATTGCAGCCTCAAATTCCTGGGCCCAAGCAATCCTCCTGACTCAGCTTCCCAAGTAGCTGAAACTACAGGCACACACTGCCATGCCTGACTAATATTTTCTTGAGTGCATATCAGCATCCATCATTGAGAGATCATTTTGATACATCCTAAGAACAGAATACTATAATGGATCATGAAGGCCATATTTTATTAGCTTGCAACATCTATAATGGATCACTGGGTATGGTGGTGCACATCTATCATTCCAGCTACTTGGGAAGCTGAGGTGGGAAGATCGTTTGAGCCTGGAGGTTTGAAAGTGAGCTATGACTGTGCCATTGCACTCTAGCCTGGGAAACAGAGCAAGACCCCTGTCTCTAAATAAATAAATAAAATCCTCATAGTGGATTACTACAAGATGACATTTTAGTTCTATTAAATAGACCATGTTATCTATATTCAAGAACCCAACAATGGGACACAACAGTAGTTTCTTGGGTTTAGACCATCAGAGCTTACACAGTTTCACACCTAATTTTCTGCTCCAAGGTGCTCAGTTGCACAATGGATAGCACAGTCTTCTGCTCAAGCCATTCAGATTTTAGGGACACAAAAACAAAGATGTTTGAAGATGACAGTTATGGAGGTAAAACTAAAACCAGAGATCAGAATTCCTCTGCCAAGATTTATGGATGTAGACAATCTGTTATTAATCCCAAATTCTCCTTACTCAACTTCTATGAATTCAACACAGTGAGAATTTAAAAGTCATTGTCATTGGATGCGCTGAGCTGAAAGACAAAAAATGAAAATTTTACATTTTCTATAGTTAAATTACTATATAAAATAACTAAAAGCACAACTATGTCTAGCTATGAACCACTGTATTTGATTTTATGGTTTTTTTTTGTTGTTGTTGTTGTTACTTGCACTTGAAAATAATTTCATTTGTTTTATGGAGCACTATAAATTTCTCCACCCAGAGAAAGTAACTTCTTGTAAAGCCTATTCAAATATGGTGCATAAAGAAAAAATAAAAAAGGAACTGTGGCACGTTTAAAACACAGAATTGTTGATAGTCCTCTCACTAAAAGGTAGAGACTAATTCCATTCCACTTAGATATGTGTTGGTCTTGGTGTCTTGTCTCTTAGGAATAGAATGAGACTGAAGTGATGCTGTGTGATGTCCAAGGGTAGGCTAAATATGGGGGAAGAGCATCCACCTGGTCTTCCCTCTCTCTCTGGATGTTTACACTTAGAGCTCAGCCACCAGGCTGTGAGGAACTCAGGCCACATGAAGAGGCCAAATGGAGGCTTGCCAGCCAACAGCCCTGCTTAGTACCCCAGGTGAAGCTAACATCAACCACCAGGTATATAAATGAATGAGCCTTCATACAATTCCAGCCCCTAAACTTTGGGCCACCCCTGATTATGCCATATGGATCAGAGAAGAGCTGACTTTCTAGAATCTTATTCAGATTGAGCTACAGGAGCAAAATAAATACTATTATTATTGTTTTAAGTTACTAAGTTCCAGTTTGGTTTGTTCTAAAGCAATAGATAACTGAACAAGACCTACGATTTATTGAAAACCACCTATATGTTAGATCTTGTATATAAATAACTAAAGTAACCTTAACAGTCCTACAAAAGAGACAGTTGACTTCTCAGCAATTAATTTTGTAAAAATTGATTTTTTTTTGTTGACAGTTTATCTGACCATAAAAAGCCTCATACATCAAAAATTTGTCACATAGATAATCTGGATTCTCATTATTTTGGAAAATTCCAAAACTAAACTCCAGCCTATTGTTACACAAGCTGTTGTGTTTCTACTTCCAGGTCCTTCAGAGGCATGTTAGGGGAAGGTCACATACATGGGGCTACAGCAGAAGGGGGCACTACACGGAAGGCCTAGAAAGCCAGGCTTGGGCAATTGAGGGCGGTTGAAGGCACTGGAGCTGGAACATGCCATAATCAGAAATGTATCTTCTGAGGTTGATAAAATTTCAAAATCAACTTTTCACAATATAGGAAGACTACCTAATTCTTGAAAAGCCTTTTTCTTTTCCCAGTTGCTTAAATGGTAGTCATACACTTCAATAAACTCAGTTTTCCTCCATCTGTTCATAAAAATAATTATTCACTGGTCTATCCAAATTCACAACCTTTTTAAAAAAATTCACATTGCCATTTTTACACCAAAAACTTTCAGTCATCTATTTCTCCTCCTGGGAGTCCCAAGGATTCGAGGTTGAGTTTCACAGCCAAATGTTTTTCTCTATATATTGCCTTCTGCTACGGTTTGAATGTGTCTCCAAAGTTCATGTGGTGGAAACTTAATCCCTAACGCAACGGCATTGGGAGGTGAGGCCTTTAAGAGATGATTAGGATGTGAGGGCTCTGTCCTCATGAATGAATTAATGCTCTTATTTTGGGAGTGGGTTTCTGTTTAAAAGACTGAGTTGGGACCCCTGTACTCCCCTCTCTTTCTCTATGTGATACCTCTCATCTTATGATGACACAGCAAGAAGGCCCTCACCAGATATGGCCCCTCAAATCTTGGACTTCTCAGCCTCCAGAACAATGAGTCAAATAAATTTCTTTTCATTATAAGTTACCAACGCTCAGCTATTCTGTTATAGCAGCATAAAATGGACTAAAATATCTCCTTTCTTTAAAAGTTACATAGAGCATCTCTTCTTTCAGAGGCTCATTAAATTAGGTTAAACTTTTAATTTGTTGTTTCTGAATCACAAATGCTTATTTGTGATATATTTGTATGTTATTTACTCAGTAATTTGAGGTTTACTTTAATCTTTCCTTCATCACCCCACTGTTTTTTTAAATCCTTTGCCTCAGATTGTTTCATAATTTTACTTCGTATGTTTCTGTTGATCTTCATATACGATCTTGTAATTAATCTTTTCCTCTTTCTCCTTTAGATTTTTTAAATTATAATACCTGTGATGATTAATATTAGGTATCAACTTGATTGGATTGAAGGATGCCTAGATAGCTGGTAAAGTATTGTTTCTGGGTGTGTCTGTGAGGGTGTTGCCAGAGAAGACTGACATTTGAGTGGGTGGACTGGGAGAGGAAGACCCACTTTCAACGTGGCTGGGCACAATCCAATCGCTGCAAGTGTGGCTAGAATGAAACAGATGGAAGAAGGTGGGATAACCTTGCTAGCTGAGTTTTCTGGTCTTCATCTTTCCCTCACACTGGATGCTTCCTTCTACTCCTCCTGCCCTTGGACATCAGATTCCAGGTTCTTTAGCCTTTGGACTCTGGGACTTGTACCAGTGGCTTGCCAGGGGCTCTTGAGCCTTCAGCTCTAGATTGAAGGTTGTACTGTGGGCTTCCCTGCTTTTGAGGATTTTGCACTCTGAGCCACTACCAGCTTCTTTCTTCCCCAGCTTTCAGACAGCCTATCATGGGACTTGGCCTTGTAATCATGTGAGCAAATTCTCCCTAATAAACTGCCTTTTATATATACGTATATCCTATTAGTTCTGTCTCCCTGGAGAACTCTGAATACACTTCCTCAACCTCGAAAACCTTCCCTCCTATGGAGATATTCAATTCCCTTTCTTGCAAGAAAGGTATCTCTAATCTCTTTTCCTTATCAAGAAACTTTTAAAAACTCCAACTTTACAATATTTTATTAAATATTCTAAAATCAATAGCTTTCCTAGGGCTTCACTAAACCATTTTCAATTTCTTCCTGATTTGGCAGCACTACTCTTGTAATGAGGATCTTAATAAATAAGTAATCATTATTCTGTCAGTCGGTAGTAATGAGACAGACCTATTACCGGTCTCCTTCAACTTTTTAGGGCCATTTGATTCAGAATTAATATGAATTTACTTTGAGGCTGATCCTACTTCCACAACAGTAATAGTTAAGTAGTCCAATGGAATCCATACCTTTTTCATATGCCCTAATAGTAAAAACTTTAAATGTACATATCGAACATGTGTATATTCATTTAAAGATTTATACATTTACTACAGTACTATATAATATATGCATGGTAAATTATAATCCAAAAATGATACTTTTTAAAGAATTAGATAAAAATAAATAGAATTTGTTTATAAGTTCTATATATGTATTATAGTCTTATCCACTCTATCTTGAAACCTTTGTACTACACTAGTAGTTTGAAAACTTTGATGCCCATTAAAATCCCCTGAGAAGAGTGTTAACACATTTAAGATGCTGAGGATTCACTCAAACTTTTTTTTTTTTTGAGACCAAGTTTTGCTCTTGTTGCCCAGACTAGAGTGCAGTGGTGAGATCTCAGCTCACTGCAACCTCTGCCTCCCAGGTTCAAGGAATTCTCCTGCCTCTGCTGCCCGAGTAGCTGGGATTACAGGCGTCCACCACCACGCCTGGCTAACTTTGTATTTTTAGTAGAGATGGGGTTTTACCATGTCGTGCAGGCTGCTCTCTAACTCCTGACCCCAAGTAATCCACCCACCTCGGCCTCCCAAAGTGCTGAGAGTGCAGGCATAAGCCACCACACCTGGCCAAACTTTTTAAATTAGAATCTACTGCTCATGTGTCTTGCTCCCCTTACTCAGGTGACTTCAGTCTTTGGAAACAGCTGTACTAGGTCATTAATTACCAAATATCAGCTAACACTGCAAGGCTGGCTGAATAAGAAACATATGAGATACTTCACAGTGTAAAGTCTTAATTTTAGCTCTTACAGAATCTAATTTAGTAGGTCACTGAGAGACCTAGAAATCTAGTTTATTAACAACCCAGCTGATTCTGTGCACCACCAAGTTTAAGAAATATTGAAGATCTGTCAAATTCAAGGTGCAATATTCATTGAATTTTACTTGTATACCGTCAGGAGCTTCTTTGCAGAAAAAATAACGATGAAATATTTAATTCCTAGGAGGCTATTTTCAGCACTGCAACCATAACCATTCTTTTATTATTCGATTTATTTTATTTTTCGTTTGCTTTTTCCTTCCTGTTTTACCTTGCCAGTGGTATTTCTTTTTCTCTCCCCTTGAAGTTTTTCTTGAAGTATTGTATGGTGGCCATGAAAATTTACCTTTCAGATGTCTTCTTTGAGGAAGGATTACTGACAGATGGCTGCAGCCACTGCCAGGAGAGCCTCTACGTCCATCACCCTGTTTGTGCTGGAGCCTCACTTCCCTCAGGCAGTGCCTAGCAATGACCAAGCAGAGCTGGAGCGCTAATGTAGGCCCATTCCTGCCAGATGCCTGACTCCTCCAAGAGATGACTTTAGCTCAGGAGCTCTGCATCAGCCTGGCTACACTTTTCTTGGAAATGTGCTCAACCTTAGTTCCTTTTTACACAATCCTCCTTCCTTCTCTCCCTTCCTGGGGTCAGGGATGCATCATGGTCTGAAGGCTCTTCCTGCCTTCTCTTGCACCCTGTCTTTATCCTGCTTAGCCCTTTTCCTCCCAGCTCCCATAAATCTCACACATGTCTAATCCCATCTTGATGATATATTTCACAAAAATTGAGGTGTTGTCAGTTTCATTATATTAGTTATCCTGCTCTGCTGCTCACATAATGCTAATGCATCTGTGACTAGCTCCCTGACCACATCCTACGAAGTTTGTTTACATATATTCTTCAAGCTCCACATAATTATTTGTTTTAAAACAAAAAAAGGGCTGATTCTTCACATTTGAAACACTCTTCATACCTACATATTATCACCAAGTGATACCCTCACTCAAAGCTACACTTTTGGTAACTCTCTAAAGTCCTCAGAATTTTACTTGGAAGATAATTAGTCTGATCTCCCTCTGCAAACAGTCTCAACTCCATTCTTTGGCAGAAATCTCCAACTGGGCTGCTCGTGTCCCAAGACTTATAAGCACACTGCAGAGATCTCTCAACTTAAAAAAATGTTTATTTTAGTCCAGTATATCAAGCAAATAGGTCTTTAGCCTTGCCGGCTTTGTAAAATCAGAAAAGACTGCTTTCAGCAGCTTAGGTCCTGGTACATTTTCCAAAACAAACCCTCCTCTACGAATCTGAAGTTCATATCAAATTATTTGCTCCCCAGGATTTTAATCACATTTTTAAAAATGTCTTCCATTCATCCCAATTGACTTGATAATGAGTCTCCATCATCATGAAGTCCATGAGGTCAAAGTCCCCATCAGGACCTTGGCAGGAATCAATTGCTGTAAGACTTGGTTAACCTGAGCTCCAAGTATTGGGACACTCAGATGCCTCTAGGCTCTCTCCACTGCCAGGATCCCATGTCCCCAGCACAGCAAATTGTTTATTATTGTGGCACCTTAGTTTGGTCAGGTTTATCAAAGGGGAGCATATGAATTTAACTGTATAAATTTAACCCAGTTCATTCTTAAATTGTAGTTCAGGCACTCCTGGGAGTCCCAAATACCATGTTAGAGAGCCTTCAGCGTCAAAATTATAATCATAATAGCATTAAGTCATTGCTTTTTCACTTTTCTTCTCGAATGACTATACAGTAGAATTTCTCATAGCCTATCGATGCAGGATTTTTCTTAGCCACTTTTCCCACTGGGGACCTCGGCGGCTGTTGACACCGACCCCCACAGGCCTCACTCAGCCCCAGGCCTATCACTGGAGGCACCCCACCCACTCAGCCCACCTGTGCTGTAGTTTGTACCTGCATTTGGCGGTTCCTGAGCTCTTGTTCTGACTCCAAGAAGAATGAGGATATGCTGGCAATGGAAGGATGAAGATGGGTGGAAAAAAATTTTGTTGAGAGAGTCAACAGCTCTCAGCAAAAAGGGGACATGGTGGGGTGGTCCTCTGCCCCTCGCAGTCAGGTAGTTTCTCTCCCGATTGAATCCGGGGCTTTTATGGGCTCAGACTAGGGGAGTGTATCCTGATTGGTTTGTGAGTGTGCAAAGAAAGGCTAAAGCAAAGGCACCACTCAAAGGTGGACATGACATTGTGAAAAGCCAATTAGGAAAGGGTCAGCATATGTAAAATAGGTGAAGGGTAGTGATCAATCAGAACAAAGCACACCAAACAGGAAGACGGTTCTTAATTCAGTCTGAGGATTTACCTGGGTCTGTCTTCAGCTTGAAGGTCGTGTTTCACTGGGGTCCTCCCCTATTTGCCTAGGAATTTGTCTGCCTCTTGCTACTCTCACTATCTACTACAGGATACTATCATTACTCTGATGGCTAATGGACCCTGGGTCTGTGCCTTCTCACTTTTTCTAAAATTCTCACTTTTCTAAAATTCTCAAAAGTAGTAGTTTTAGGGTATAATTTTGTGTATTTTCAAATCTCAACCTATTTTCCCCTCTTCTGTGCTCTTGCTAGCTGTCTTTTGTTATAGCAGGTAGACTCTCTACCTGCTATATTTTACTTTATCTCCAGTAAATCATTATATTTGAAATTCTAAAGTGTCTCCTGAGCCCTGTGCATGTATCCTTTGAATCTAAAATAAAAGTTGAAACTATAAATGAAAGTGTTCCCTGCCCATATGTGAAAACATAATAACAAGTATGTATATAGTCGTCTTTCAATATCTTAAAACATTTTCTAAAAAAGTTTTTAAACTTTTAAACTCGATTGAAAATTATTGTTTCACAGTCCAATAATATTTTATTCAAAATAAAATTTTGTAATATATTTTCCTTATATTTAAGAAAAATCACTGGCCTAAGAAGGGGAAATTAAAAGATGAATTAGCTCAAGCAGTAGCTGCACTGTCTACAACTAAAGATGCTGAAAGCAATGAAACTGATACTGAAGCAACATACGGAGGGGAAGAATGCTCTCCAAAGACACTGGGGGAAACGAATCGGGAAATAAAAACAAGGTGAAAGCTATGTTTTTGTCAGCTTTGTAGATTTAATAATTTACCTCTTTTTTTTTTTTTTTTTTTTTTTTGAGACAGGCTGGAGTGCGATGGTGATCTCGGTTCACTGTAACCTCCACCTCCTGGGTTCAATCGATTCTTCTGCCTCAGCCTCTCTAGTAGCTGGGATTACAGGCACCTGCCACCATGCCCAGCTAATTTTTGTATTTTTGGTAGAGACGGGGTTTCACCATGTTGGCCAGGTTGGTCTTGAACTCCTGCCCTCAGGTGATCCACCTGCCTTGGCCTCCCAAAGTGCTGGGATTACAGGTGTGAGCCACTGTGCCTGGCCTACTTCTTCATGTCTTATGCAAGAATTCTTTTTCAAATGGCATTATGGTGTCAGTGAAGATGCAGGGTTATTATATAATCAAACATTTAGAGTTTAAAGAAAAGCAATTATATACTGTGAATGCTAAAATCCAGGATGAATACATTTGTAAAATATCAGAAAGATGAATTCTTAGAAATATAAATGTCTGGAGCAGTGGTTCTCAAATTTGTGGTATTACAAACACTTGGAGGCCTCCTGGAAATTCAGATTGTTGGGCCTTATCCCCAAGAGTTTTGATGAAATAGGTTTGAGGTGAACTTGAGAATTTGCTTCAGTAAGTTCTCAGGTGATAATGAAGCTGCTGGTCTGAGAATCACACTTTGAGAATCACCAGGCCAGAGCAATGATACTCAAATTTCAATGTGCAAAAGAACCTTTGGGAGCTTGTTTTAATCTCCCAGAGATTTGGAATGAATAGGTCTGAGTAGATCTGGGAAGGCTATGAATTTTTTAAGTTCCCCAGGTGATTCTCAAGAAACATTTTTGCTTTAGTAAAATGTTTTTTAAAAAAATCTCCCCAGGTGATTTAAACATTCAGTTGTGGCTAAGAATCAGTTCTTTGGTGCTATTTCTGTTGTTTAAGTTATTTGGGGGTACTTTTAAGCACTGACAATTTTTGCTATCCTTTATTCTCTTTGCATCTTGAGCAGGTGGTCTGCGTCCCACTGCAGAGCACAGCCCTATTGTGCTATCTGCCCAATACTCTGCTACCACCACCTCCCCAATTGCACTATCCACCTTACCTTATTATTGGTTTTCAGGCATCTGATCCATGCAAAGCCATTGACTTCCATGCACTTTATCCATGCTAAGCCATTAAGTTCCATTCATTGATTTTTTTTTTTTTGGTAGGATGTAGAATTTGGGAGTTATTAACCACTCTGTTGCCTCCTTTGTGAATTAAACAGACAGAGGAAACCAAAGGATCAAAAGAGAAATAAAGATGCCCCCATGAGAGAAAAAAAAATGAGTATTGGAATCCCTGGATACAGCTGTTACTGATGCACAGGTATAATTTAACCTTCATTTCTGTGAGAAGTCTCATATCCTTAAAAAAAAAAAAAAAAACTCACATAGTTCATGTTTTATATGTTTTTGCTTATGCTCATTTGAAAAAAACTAAGAAACTTGCCTAAGTTTACACAGAAAGGTGGGGTTGAAGACAGAATTGAAAATGTCTCATTAATATTTCTCTTTTACATTGCACAGCCTGTATGAATTTGATTTACCCAAAACACCCAATGACAAAATACTGACTTCTCTGGTCTACAATGTAAGGTGGCTGTGCATGGAACTCCCGAACCAAATCTTGTAAGAATGAATTGGAATTTCCAGTGATTATTTAGCCACTGCTAATCTATTGAATTAAACAATATGTTTGGACTTGGCAGACATATGTCTCCGGAATCTGTCCTTCATGATTTCCAACCCTCCCCGGGAAAGGTCAAGTGTGCTAATGGGTTGTACTCTTTCTCAGCCAAGCATGAAAATCTTACTGGAGGAAGAGTCCCTGACCTATTGAGTAGTGTTCCAAATTGTACTATTAATGGCTGTGGAATCCACAAGTTGGCCACAATCTTTCCTGAAGCATCACCCAGGCACATGTCTTGACTTTTATGGCACTTGAACGATATTGCACTTTAAAGAGTATGAGGAGGGTTTTAAAAATTCTGTCTTGTGCCAAGTTTTCCCATTTCGTGTAAAAGGAACTTTTTTTCCACCTGTCTGCATAAAAGGGTGCAAGAAGCATGAGAAAAGACAAGAGAAACTCTTCTTGCTTATATTTTATTTCTATCTTGAAATATGACCTACTCTTTGCAAAGTTAGAAGGACTCCATCAGAATTCTCAATTGTCAGAGCTCTCTGTCTTCTGAAAGTTGGACTTTTGCTATAAAAGAGAGGTCTATAAAAATGAATGAATCTGTAAAGATACTAGTCTTTTTTGTTAATTTATGTCTCCACACAAAATTCTGAAAGTACTTAATGTGCTTGTAATAAAACCCTATACAGAGAAATTTAAAAATGAATATGAAGCACAGATTCTCACAATCATGTGCCCAATGCACAGAAAGAACAACCGTGATTTTATTTTTCCTCTAGGATAAAAAACTTTACTGGGGGTAACTTAAAATATTGAGTGGTATGTGTGGGTTGGAGGTTGTAGGTTAAGATTCCTAGATGTGGCCTAGGCATATGGCTTACACCTGTAATCCCAACAATTTGAGAGGCCGAGGAAGGCAGATTACCTGAGGTCAGGAGTTCAAGATCACCCTGGCCAACATGGCAAAACCCCATCTTTACTAAAAATACAAAAATTAGCCAGGTGTGGTGGCGGTCACCTGTAATCCCAGCTATTCAGGAGGTTGAGGCAGGAGAATTGCTTGAACCTGGGAGGCAGAGGTTGCAGTGAGCTGAGATTGGGACTCAAAAAAAAAAAAAAAAACAAAGATTACTAGATGTATTCTTTAAAAAGAAAAAAGAAAGAAGGAAAAGAAAAGAAAGAATTCTGGATTATTTGAGCCAAGGATGATATTGTGAGATTAACCGTAGAAGAAGGTTTTCCCCTTTTGTAGAAGGGAAAACTTTAGACAACTTTGGTAATAAAGGACATGGCTTATAAACAGTCTTTATAAACAAGAAAAGAACAGTTATCTACAAAAAATAAAAGTACTCTGATTTAACAGGTTTTGTTTAATTAGCTTCTTCTGTTTTAATTCCCTTTCAATGCAAACAATAACTAGCAGTTCATGCAGCATCACATTGATACTACAACCATCTCACAAGGATGTTGCTGCTATTGTCCCAGTTTGTAATTTGTTATTTGTATAACAACTTAACTCCAAACTTGGAGCCTTATAACAGTAAGCATTTACTATCTCACAGTTCCTATGGATTAGGAAAACTGGGCACAGCTTAGCTGGGTACCTTAGGCTCCTGTTCTTGGTTATTAGAAGGCCTCAGGAATTCTGCTTCCACACATACACACATGGCTATTGGCAGACCCCAGGTCTTCGCTGCCTATTGGCCAGAGACATCGGTTTCTTGCCAAGTGTGTCTCACAATAGGGTTGCTCCCAACATAGTGAATTCCTCCCCACAGGACAAGAAATTTGAGAAACAGAACAAATAATGGGTCCTCAAAAAGGAAGCTAATATCTTTGTATACTCTAATCTCAGGAGTGATTTCCTATCATGTCTGTCCTATTCTAATCATTAGAAAAGTCACTTAGCCCAGCCCACACTCAAGAGGAGGGAATTACACAAATGTGTGAGCACCAGGAGGTAGGGGTCATTGGGGTTATTTTATAGGATTCTTACCCCAGAGTTTTCATTATTCTAAGAGTGGAGGAAACTGGGGCTTACAAAAGATAAATAATTTGCCCAAGATCATTTGGTTATTCCATGCTAAAATAGGAATTCATTTCCAGGCTTTTAAAGTCCAGAGATCAAGTTCTTAATCAATATGCAGTAGAAAAAATATATACATTTTAAGAAATTGACCTCTTTTTTTATTTTATTTTATTTTATTTTATTTTTTATTGCATTTTAGGTTTTGGGGTACATGTGAAGAACATACAATATTGTTGCATAGGTACACACGTGGCAGTGTAATTTGTTGCCTTCCTCCCCTTCACCTATATCTGGCATTTCTCCCCATGCTATCTCCCCGCAACTCCCCACCCCACACTGTCCCTCTCCCCCTCACTGTCTCTCCCCTATTTTCCCCCAACATACCCCAGCGTATAGTGCTCCCCTCCCTGTGTCCATGTGTTCTCATTGTTCAACACCCGCCTATGAGTGAGAACATGCGGTGTTTGATTTTGTGTTCTTGTGTCAGTTTGCTGAGAATGATGGTTTCCAGGTTCATCCATGTCCCTACAAAGGACACAAACTCATCGCTTTTGATGGCTGCATAATATTCCATGGTGTATATGTGCCACATTTTCCCTGTCCAGTCTATCATTGATGGGC